>JAXGGA010009326.1:0-52039 GCA_038373865.1 Uloborus plumipes
CTGTTTTCATGAAACTGAACTTACAAGTTTATATCAAAATCGTTCTTTTAAACCAAGTCATGTGCTCTGTTTGAAAAATTTAGAACTAACATGATGTGATTTGAAACAAATCGATTTCGCCATGGGAAATTCAATGTCATGGCTGCTCCATTTCGCAAATAAAGTTCACTTTCACAAAGTTTATCTTTTTTTTTCTTTTTTTGACGCTATCTGCATCCTCACTTTTCTTCAAAACAAAAAAAGGATCAGATGTGTTCCACAAAATCAGCCAATATTTAAAAACTAAATTTCTCTTTTTGACACAGTTGTTGATAATACTTGGATCCACATTGTTGATACGGAAGGGGAAAAGCAATGAGTCAGTGTTCAACAGAAAAGAATGGTTTCTTCATTTCCTACTTCCGCTGATAAAATTCCTTTTTAAATAATTTAAATGATCATTAGTTATTCAAAAACAAGCTCTCATTTACTGAATTTTTATTTCCTCAAAAGAGATATAAAGTTGCACTTGATAAGATCAAATAATTCATTAAAAGAAAACGTGAGTTCCACTCTTTTCAGGGAAGTAGCCAAAGGGTGGGTCCAGGGATTCCTTACCCCCCCCCCCCCCATCCCAAAAAACCAGTCTTTTTCTCAGTTCATACTACTTTAAAACAACAATGCTTTTTCTAAAACAGATATATTCAAGAAAAGCGTTATTATATCTTTAAATGTTTATACTAATTGGTAGTTCTCCCTGCTCCCGAATCGATTTAGAACCCGAGAACCTCTATTGGAGTACAGTCATTCTGCAGATTTTCTGCATATATATTTGAAAGATAAAGAAAAAATGAAGCAGAAATCTGCAAAATCACCGAAAATTTCTTGCCGAATTTTGCAAAAGCATTACATATTCTTGTTCTTGCGAAAAAACGAGTTTTGATCTGAATTAATGTCATTTTCAGGCAATTTAGATTTACTTCTATTTAAAAACATGCGTATAAAATTCGCGGAGTTATGCAGAATTTGAAGAGACCAGCGAAAAAATATGCATAATTGCTTAAATATTGAAACTTCAAAACGCTACAACTCTATGATCGGACCATTTTTTGCAAAGAAAGTACCAGCGTCACTTATAATTAATTCATTCGTTTTTAAGTTAATTATCACATTTTAATAGTCAGTTTTAGTTAAATTAATATGAATTAGTGTAATTAACAATTATTACTTTTGATTTAGCGTTCGTGCAGCCTTGGACTAAGCCCTTAAAAAAATTCTAGCTAAGTGCCTGCTCTTTTTAGATGTCCAACCCTCATAACTCCATGAGAAGTGGAAGTGGTGATTTGATTCATTCGTGACATCATTGTGAAAATTTTCCCTGCGCTTTAAGGAGATGTTCATTAATGATATCAAGATGGGGGGGGGGACGACAAGGGAGAAGGAGGGGGTAACAAGAAGTGTGATATCACGATGCTTTTTGTACACAATAAAATGTTTATGAAAAAAAAAGTGCCATGTGACAAGGGAGTGACACTTTATGACAGATGGGGGGAATTATGGAGAGCGCCTAACATTTCACAACATCAAACATGTCCATTGGGTAAAAACATGTGCTGCATGTACAGTCTCAGACAAAATGTTGGGACAAGAAAGTAACGGCAGAAATAATGAAGTAGACTTTAATTTTAACCATCGTGTGAAGAACGTATTTAAGGGGGTCCGGTAACCCCCAAAACAGAAGTCCAGTGTCTTATAGGGTCATTTCGGGACATCTCGACACCTTAAGGAAAAATCATAAATAACTGGTTAATATTTAAGGATTTTATTATTTATTTTTACAGAAAACAATTATTCCATTATTAGGCTGTACTATTCCTGTGTGATGGTTTACCCTGAAAAACATCACAGGTCATATAAATACTAGGAAAAAATAAAAACAAAATGTCCACTTCTCCCTTAACTGAGGGAGATCTCGACAGGCACCTACGGGCTGGCAGGTACAATTCAAAACAATGTTTTTTTACTTCTGTGAAATATGGAAAAGAGAGATTTGCGTAATAAACATATATTACAATGCAACAATATATATCGCCCCTTTTAACTATGTACATTTGTTGCATGTAAACTGGGTTTCCTTCCCATTTTGTACGCAAGACTCATGGAACCACGTATTACATTCTCCAACACATTTCACCCATTTCTGTCCGTCGGTATCATCAAAGTAATGCCCACCGCACTCGCCACAGTAATTTTCACTATCATGGAGATCTCTCGAGCGTCTAGATCCCTGTATTGGTGTTTTCCTGCGCATTTGATTCCTGTACTCTACGGATGTTAAAACGGCCGATTCTCGTTTTTTTTTTTTTTCCTCCTATTCCGTTCAGAGTGTATCTGTACTACTGGTACAGGAGATAAACTCGAAAATGACGTAGAAACTGATGAAGTGGATGGTGATGATGACCTCTGAATGTTATCATCCTCCTGTACCATAACGGTACCATTTGTTGTAGACATAAGTTCAGGTTCAAATATATGTTCTTCCAAAATGTCTGGGTTATATGGATAGATTCCATTTTCTAAAGCCATTGGTAAAGTTCCCTGGCGTAGCAGACTTTTCCCACGCTTGTTTGAATATTTCTGCAAAGTCTTCTTTGGTGATCCCCTTTCCTGGATGGTGATGAACAAAGTTCCTGCATGCTTCATTGTAAAAATGTTTCAGGCTCTTGAAATATGAAGCATCAAGGGGTTGGAATTTGTTAGTGCTATGTGGAGGGAGGCATAGCATCTCAATTCCGAACAGTGACGCTTTGTTCAGTGTATCCAGATCTTTGCAGTGAGAGGCGTGTCCATCTATAATGAGTAAAATTTTGCCTTCTGATCTGTATTTGTTCAGATGGTCAAGAAATTTGTTGAATACTTCGCTGGTCATGTATCCAGAGTCTGACATCTCTAAAGTTGATCCATTTGGTAAACCTTTGTCATACGACGGTTTTTTCCTAATACCCTTCATTATGACAAAGGGAGGGATGGCACTTCCTGTTGCGCTGCTACAAACCATAGCAGTAACAATACACCCCTTTTCTCCTGTCGTGGCGTGGTACACATCCTTTTTGCCTTTGGAAGAAATCACTTTACCAGGTTTAAAAATTAGCTGCAGTCCAGTTTCATCGGCATTAAAAATTCTTGCTGGTTCTTCCCACAGGTCCAACGCATCATACATTTCCCGTAAATTGTCAAAAAATTTTCTTACTTCGTCTCTATTGAGATCTCTGGAACGTGCATAGGACAAGCCTTCAGCTTTCCTTACTGACAAATTGGGGTGTCTTTCTAAGAAAGAATATACCCAGTCATATCCTGCCATGCTGCTGTCTTTGTTCAACCGGTGCGTTAGATTTTTTTTCTCTGCAAATTTAAATGCTAGTTTCCTAATATCATTTACGGTCATGCCAAACCTCTTGGAATCCAGCAGTAATAAATGTTCAACCAGTTCCTTTTCCATAGCATCATCTAATGTTGCTCCCTTTCCAATTTGCCGGTTTGATACTGCACCTGTTAGTAGGCCGTAGTTGCAAGTGGCATTTTGTTCTCTTTCACCTCTCGTATGGCAGTCGCCATATCTTCATCCTTCCATTTTCCAAGTACTCCTTTATAATCATAAATGCGAGGCATTTTCAACCCTAAAATATCATAAAAAAAGAAGAAAAAAAAAGATGGCAGCACTGCCCTCTGACAGGTTATGCAAACTTTTTGCTTGCGCAGCCATGTTCTTGAATGTCTAATCTTACTAGCCAGCCATTCGAAAATCACCAAAAATCAAAGCCATCGTCCCCATTTATCATTGTTACAAAAGTCAATCTTATACTGCATGCATTATAAACTATAAAAACACTTACCTGACACATAAATGATGGTTATTTTCTTGATGAATCTCAGACTTCACTACACCTTCGATTGAAAATGACTCACTACACTCTCAGGTTATTTCAATACAACAGTTTCCACTTTCGCCACCAGGGTGCAGGGGGGTCTACTGGGGGATTTCCTTAAAAGTGTCGAGATCTCCTGAGTGTCGAGATGTCCTTAAATGACTATACTCTAAATTTAAACATTTAAGGTATAATTTTTATTGTTTTATTTTTTTTCAATTACACTGTACAAAATAGATGTTTTTACATTACAATACAGATAATTTAAAAGTAACAAACTAAAAATTTCTAATTTTACACTAGGGTGATTCCAAGGTCATGTGTGGGACAATCAGGCAAAATTTTCACTAACATTCATGTACGTATACGAATAATTTATGGCTACAGGTTAAAAGTTTTTGAACCTGGGGAAAGTACATTGTGAATGTGATTTGAAAAGCAAAACATTTTTTTTCTGATATCTTTTTTAGGCAGGGATTCAAGTGAAACACCATTGCAATCGCTTCGAATTGCAATCGCTACTGGAAGTGAATTACATTATCATCAACTTAACTTGGCACTGACATCACTACGGATGGAGCCAATAAGAGCTCACAAGCAGTCAGCGATCTCCTCTTATTCGCCAAGTAGGCTGTGACGTTTTATCTAGCTCGTTTTTCATAGGCAAACGTCACGATGATGTCACGATGTTTTTATCAAGAAACGTTCTAATGTAATTCATTTCCAGTAGCGATTGTAATTAGCGATCGCCTGTTTCACTTGAATCCCTGCCTTAATAAGTGTTTTTCATTAAAGTATTACTGTCACGTGTGGGACAAGCGTTCGGACATCAGTTTTTACACTTCACAACTTTAATGATGCGAATCTGATATATTCTGGCAGCTCCAAATTTCTAAACATGCAGTATGGTTTCCTTACTAATAATGTTTTGCAGTGTTAGCTTTACAAAATAAACATGTACTACATTTGTAACTAGTTTAGTAACTATCACATGAGGGACATAAATGGGACATCTTGCGATTTTCTCCTTATTGAATGAATGAGAACAGTTACTAATTAATGTGTGAAACATAATTTATTGTCCAAACCAGAAAATATTGTTTGTAAATCAAAATTTCATTAAGTATTATTCAAAAAGATCAAATTTTACCAAAATAAAGAATGCAGAGTAAATATCAGAAGGTGTTTCACTGATAGTCTTTAAAAATGAAAGATAAGTACCGTAAAATGGGGTTAATCGGAACACTTTTCAGCTTTGATTGTAAAAAAAGTAGTTAAAAGATTTTTTTTTAATTTGATTTTTTGGGTAAAAACTTCGGTCTTGCTTTACTTTTGATATTCCAAGCGAAGACAAAGCATTTTGAAAAATTATTATTAAAATATATAGGAAATTATGGGTGTTCCGAATCACCCCGCTGATAGGGGTCAATCGGAACACTTGTTAAAATTTTTATTTTTTTTCAATTTAACCTGTACAAAATGAGTAATATTGATGGGGGAGAATAAGAACAGACAATTACTGTCAAATAAATGCATAATTTCAATAATAGTAAACGTGTATAATTTGTCAAAATTCAAAATAATTTTGAACTTATGAAAAATGAAAAGTAATTTTAAGAAATGCTTTTGAATTGAAATACAAAGATTTAACATGAATGGAAGTCACTCATGTCGTCCACAAATATGTACTTGTCCTTAAAACTAGCAATTGTGACTTGGCTTAAGTTTTTTCATAACATCTCCTGGGATGAACTCTGCCTTTTCTTTAGTTTCTTGAAATCTCTGGGTTTCGGGGATTGTCCTGAAAGCTTTTTACGCTTATTCATCACTGTCTGTGTGCTGGATTTTTGCTACATAAAGTCTATGTGACTTTCCCCCTCGTATTTTAAGTAAAAAGAAGTCTCCTGGAGAAAAAATCTTTTGAAATCTGCAACTGTTTGTCATTCTAACCAGGAAAGTACGCGATCATGGAATAATGAATTTTTTTTTAATGAGTACCAATCGAAAGAGCATTGTAAAACATGTTTCTGGACGCATGCGTTTTTGCCCTCGCGCCCCCGTTATCGAAATATAAGGGCCTAAAGTCAGCTGAATTTTTTTGAAAAATCACCAATTTTAGCGATTATAATTAAATCGGGAAGCTGCGGCGCGAATTCGCTATTAGCGTCTAACGAGAAACTTGATCCCCATTTTTGGTCATCTGCAAAGCTTGTGAAAGACGGCTGTTAAGCTAAAGCTACTATAAAGCCTGTGTCGTGAAAAGTAGAGAGCTTTTTAAAGAGAAAAAAAAAGTTTAAACAGCATCAAAATTAAATTTTATCTTATTTGCGATGAAAGCACGTCCCTTGTTTAAGGGCCCCACGAGGCGACAATGGAGCGTCCTGTTTTTTTTTTTTTTTTTTTTTTTTTTTTTTTTTTTTTTTTTTTTTTTTTAAGTGTACGTGCTATTCTGTAGTATGAATGGGGGGGGGGGTGATATATTAGGTTTTTTAATTGTAAAAAATGCAAATATAAATTTTTTCTCGGGGGGGGGGAGGGGGGAGGAAGTTTTTTTTTTTTGAACTGGTCCAAATTTACTGAAAATTTGTTCAAATAAAAAAATCAAATAGGAATGAGGTGTTTTCTCTGTGATATTTCTAAAAAAAAATGTTTGATTGAATCGGACTTATTCCCTCAAAAGTTATGAGGGAGTATAGGGAAAAATATATCGAATGAAATATTATTAAAATCAAAAAGTCGAATTTGGGAGTGTGCTGTCCTCGCTGAGATGTTCCGATCATAAAAAAAAAAAGTCGAATCAGACTATGCACTCAAAAGCTATAGCGGGAGGGGGGAGGGCAGAACTGACCAATAGATAGACTGACAGGTACACAGTTTCCGCAACTCAAAACCCAACTTTCCTATTTTAAATTTCTCTGTGTATTTAGTTATTTTTATTAAGTTGTGCTTTTTCGACTCAATTGTTTTGAACGGTTTTTTTTCAATGCATCACTCCTTCTTTCATTATTTTTTCACCAATTTCTACTTTTTCAGAAAAGTAAGCTAAAACTTGTATTGATTTACAATTTTGTTAGTTTTTTCCTACCCGTTGAACATAAAGCAGATCTAGTAAAAGTTATACTAATGTTGTTAAACAGTACGAAATTAACATGCAATATGTTTTACATTTACGTTACAGAGACTTTTCACTACGGTGACCAATTCTGTTTGAACAGCAGGGGTTTTTACAATGAATGTCGACTCTATTAGAATATTTTAAGAATAAAAATAACTATTTCCCTCTACCCTTGATGTAATTTCCGACATGGATATAATTTTGCAGCTATTGACATTTACTATTCGTTTTCTTTTTAAAAGTTCTATTTATTTTTTCTCGATTTCAATTTAAAAAAATAAATATTTTTGCTAAGAGTGAGCAGATAGTGAAACTTCTTGTATCGATTTTTTTTTAAAAATAAGAACTGATATCATAATCCATGACGATTTAATTTCCACCTCAAAGACTATTTATTTCATTTTTTGTACATGAGCTCATATTAGCTGCTTTTCATACTTATTTATTTAATAATTTTGAATTATCCATTAAGAAACACGTGCAATATATTTTAACGTATAATAATTAACACATATAACTTAGTTCAGTAAAAAAACTTAAAATAACTAAAATTTTAAAATGTATTGTTATCATGCGTAAAAAGAAAAAACTTTAACTTTTTTGTAATGTTTTCGCCCCTCTGGATAAAACACTCTCTTTCCACATCATAATCTTGACCAGCATTCTTTATTTTAACTCATACAAGTAAAGGGTTAACGTAAAACATCTTTTACTTTCTTTGCAAATGACCAAACATGGAAACGATGCGATGCCAAGCAAGCAGCGGTAGGGAGAATCGGGAGGTAGCTTCAATTTCTTGCCAAGTCTTCAAATTTGGCTACTTTTCGGCCAACTTTAAGACCCCTTAGCTCGAAAACGAGGGGACGAGGGCACTTGATCTTTGGGTCAAAAACATGTTTCAGCTTGCTCTTTCGAATGGTACCATTTTTAACTTTTTTCATTATTACTTAAGTCGAGTACTTTCCTGGTAAGATCTAGTTGCTCACGAGAAGGGATAAACAGTAATAAAACCTTGTTCTTGTCTTGATTAGAAGAATTGGGGTTAGAATCTTGATTTTTCAAAGTTTCCTTCAAATAAGTTTGAATTGGAACAGCAGAACTAAGTGTTCCGATTCACCCCGCAAATTTTTTTTCTATGCCATTTTTCAGAATTCTTCATTTTTATGACACAATTTATAAAAAATGTAAATTCTAATGCGGTATTCTGTTGTTCAGATACATGTATAATTGAAACATACCACTCTTAGTTTTTAAATATAAGAAGGTTTGATCTTGCATATGAAGTTTTGCAGTCTATGGAAATGTGATGTTTTCTAGCGTTCCACGTGCAGCCCTCCTTAGAAGCCAATAGCGTTGCCAGATTGACAAAAGTAATTTTTTCCTACTCCCTATGATCTTACCTTACTAAGAAAAAAATTCATGGTGAAAAATACCCAATAGTTTATTTATGAAGAATTTCGTTGTACGGTCGGGAAGTTTTGTTCCGATTGACCCCGCTGTTCCTATACACCCAATTTTACGGTAGTTCTAAATGTCCGTAAATTTATAGCAACCTCTCATTTTACCAGAAATTGGTGAAGAAATAACTTTAACAATCTCTTTTCTTAAGCAAGCATTTTCGTTTCGTCGTGTAGGCCATTTAAAACAAACTGGAAGTTTTGGTGGCTTCGTTATATTTATAAAACATGTGTTACTTTCTACCCTTTTAAATATTTCCACTGAATACGACTTCCCTTTCTAGTAAACAATAACTCATTTTAGTTCTTGCTTTGGAATTAATTTCATGCAGTTGTTCTATTGAAATGTGGAAGTCTCTCCTGAAGGCGTTGTATTCTGCAAGTTAGCCTTTGCAATAAATTTCATGGAAGCTAGATATGCTTCTAATGTTTGCAGCTTTTTCCAGGGATTTTTGATGTGCACTTTTTCTTCGAGCTACTTCTTTATATCTGATTATTTCAAGGAAAACGGAATGTTTCACAATCTGAAAGAAATCCTGTTTTGAAATGGTATTACGTACAAATTTTATTTTTGAAACTTAATATCATCTGTACAGTCGAGTCTCGTTGACTCGAAGTCCTAAGGGACCAGCTTAAAGCTTCGAGTTATTAAAAATTCGAGCTATAGGAAGTTTCTATAGTCTTCTGAAAGGTTTGGGAACCAATAAAAACTTCGAGACGAAAGAATATTCAAGTTATGAGGCCTCGAGTTATCGAGACTTGACAGGAGTTAGGAATAATTTTTCAGTACTTTCGTTTTTTGAGTGTTAACATGTCTTTAAAGATGGCCCACACCAGCTGAATAATGGGGAGTAGAAATATGCTCTTTTCAAAGTAAGTTTACTGTGTTTTAGATCAATTTGGATATTTCTACTGTTTTATTTTGAAAAAGAGTGAACGTTTTTTCCTTTTATGCCTTATTTTAAGGATTTCCCTGCAGTAAAAGTTACATCATTTTAAAAACTTCGATACTAAACAAATACATAGATACCCAGATTGATACCGTTAAGCTTATAACCTCCATTTTTTGTGTCGGGGGGTTTAAAGTACCTCTAGATACTAAACAAAAGATATCACATAAAAAAATTTTATGCCTTATTTTAAGGATTTCCCTGCAGTAAAAGTTACATCCTTTTAAAAACTGCGATACTAAACAAATACATAGATACCCAGATCGATACCGTCAAGCTTTTAACCTCCATTTTTTGTGTCGGGGGGTTTAAAGTACCTCTAGATACTAAACAAAAGATATCACATAAAAAATTTTTATGCCTTATTTTAAGGATTTCCCTGCAATAAAAGTTACATCCTTTTAAAAACTGCGATACTAAACAAATACATAGATACCCAGATCGATACCGTCAAGCTTATAACCTCCATTTTTTGTGTCGGGGGGTTTAAAGTACCTCTACATACTAAACAAAAGATATCACATAAAAAAATCAATAATACTCATATTTTGTTGCTCAGCACTAGTTTTGTTTAAAATGTCATGAGCGTGGCGTCACGTGTGGGACAACTTTAATTACCGTTTAACTAATTACTAAATTGAAATTTTTTCAAATGGTTTCCAGAAATGCTTACACATATTAAGGTTACTTACAATCTGTAACTGTTTCCAGTTTCAGTTTCTAGTTTAGCAGTAATTTTAAAATATACATCTTTTATGTCACGTGCGGGACATCAATTTACGTTAACTTTAACATGTAATAAAACAACTTGTACTGCAGTAAAATACTGAAAACGAGGCATAAAATGAAAAAGACACTCACACTTTCTTAAAATAAAAATCAGAAATATCTCACTTAATATGAAAGCAAAGTAAAAGCTAATTAAACGAGCATGTTTTTACTCTACAGCATTCAGCTGGTATCAGCAATATTTGAAGCCCTGTTGCCACTCAAAAGACAAAAATGCTGGAAAATTATACCTGGATATATATGTTTTGAAGTTTCAAAAGTAAGTTTAGGCAGGAATTCAAGTGAAACAGGCGATCGCAAATTGCAATCGCTACTGGAAGTCGAATTACATTAGAACATTTCTTGACAAAAACATCGTGACGTCAGCGTGACGTTTGCGTGACATTTGCCTATGAAAAACGAGCTAGATAAAACGTCACAGCCTACTTGGCGAATAAGAGGAGATCGCTGACTGCTTGTGAGCTCTTATTGACTCCACCAACATTGCAATCGCAAATTCCCAAATTTGGATAAATTGCAATCGCTATAAATGTTAATCGCTAGAATGCAACTTAACTTGGCACTGACGTCACTACGGGTGGAGCCAATAAGAGCTCACAAGCAGTCAGCGATCTCCTCCTATTTGCCAAGTAGGCTGTGACGTGTTATCTAGCTCGTTTTTCATAGGCAAACGTCACGCTGACGTCACGATGTTTTTGTCAAGAAACGTTCTAATGTAATTCGACTTCCAGTAGCGATTGCAAAATTTGCGATCGCCTGTTTCACTTGAATTTCTGCCTAAGTACCTTGAATCCTTTCAAAAAAGAAAATTTTCAGGTTGTGAAATGTCTGGTCTTCCGTGGAATGGTCCACTAATAAACTTAAACTGCTGCTTTACAGTAATAAACCGTAACATTGCTAATTTTAGTTTATGACTGTGCATTTTGCAGTTTTGAACTGGAACCTCTACTGACCGTATTATACTGTTGTTTTTGCGGTGTAATACATCTAATTTTGTGGTAATAAACTATAAACTTATCACTTTTACAGTTTATTACTGTGTATTTTACATTGTTAAACTGAAACCTCTGCTCCCAGTATTATACTTTAAAAACAACAATTTATTCTTTGCAGTGTACATAATATTGCGATAAGAATTCTCAGAAATACACTAGAATAATACGTACAGCAGAGAAATTATGCAAACATTTGATAAAATTTAACTTGATAATTCGTATAAACTTAAGCAAAAAGGCAGAAGTTAAGATCTATTTGCTAGCAAAAAGAGTGACCTATTAACTGATTTCACTCTATGGGCATGTTTTATTTCCTTTTTCCGAATTACTCACAATACTTACTTTCAGAAACTCGATAGTTAAATTGCAGTTCGTAAACTAAGTGATAAGATCGAAATTTTTAACGTTAGTTGTAAAAGAAGACTTTCTTTGAAGTAATTTATCACCTTCTCAAGAAAATGTTCGAATCAATAAACTTTCTACTGGAAAGTTAAGAAACAAATAAAGACCATGGAAAGCACGAGTTTTTCTCAATTCGAAGTTAAGTAAGCAAAGTGACATCACTTGTGCAGATTACATTGACACTTCTTCTAAAAACAGAATAATTCATTGGGTGAAATTTTAAGTTAACGATAAATAAAATAAAGTTACGACTTCCAAACAAATACAACAAATGATGCTCAAAGAACTTTTCCAATCGTAGTCACTGTCTAAATTGGTAAATCCTACAACCTTTGCCTAAAAGCCCTTAATACTGCAGTTCGGTTAAAAAAGCTGGAATTTTGTGTGGAGATGGTGTCAGTCATATAAAAGTTGAATTGCTAAGATAATACATACAAAAGAGAAAGCAAATTTGGCAACTTTTGAAATAAATAGCTTTCAACATTTTGGTATTCCTTTAAGGGGCTGTTCTTAAATGATGTCACACCTTTCTGTTTTTCAGTATTTTTGACCCCATTCTCTCCTGTCACACTTTACTTTATCCCCTCCCCTTCCCTTGAAACATTTCACGCAACTTTTCAGAAAGATATATGTTCAAAAAAATATGCCCCCTTCCCACTCTCAAAGAATGATATCACCTATGGACACCTCCTAATGTATTATATGCGATACGAAAATTTTAAATTGCATTATTTTAATCCTAAAAGTATTGATTCATATGATAATTAGTTTATGCATTCGCAATTTTCTTAATTTATTTTGTTTTCATAGTTATTACTCTGTAGTTTATTTTGCTAGAAATAGTATTCATTGGTATACATATTAAAAAACGTTAAGGGAAGCTTTGAAAGTAGAAAACGTACGTGTCGAAAAAAGACAAGTAAGGTTGGGGATTTGGTTAGCCAAAGTGACCATAGTTAAGCTTTGATATATTTTCATAACTTTCTGGTTAGGTGTATTTGGCCGAATGTTAAATGTTAAATTTTAGACTTATTTGCAGTACATGTCAAGTGCACATTTTGAACAATTAAAATGTAACAATTTTTATTACACAATTTCCAAACTGCATCTTGTGGGCCACTTTTGCAGCATAGTGTTCCAAAAGTGGCACATTTATTAAAAAAACACTTTAAAAAAAATCGGCAAACTATTTTTTTTTCTCGAAGAGTAATACAAAATATTAAATTTTTCGAAAATAATAATGTCAGAGCAATTCCAAGGAGGGAAAGTACAAAAAAAGAAAAACTACTTTCACGATCCTGTGTTGTCATGATGCATATGCCACCATTTGCACGACATAAAATTATTTATCTCTTAAATTAATTAAAGGTAACTTAAAGTAAATATGTTGAAGAGAAGTAAACAGTCTTTCAGAAAACTCAACGTTCTAACAATTTAAACGCACGTAAATTAAAGTACATTTTTAACAGGAAATTGAAACTATTCTTTCTAAGAACTGCAACTACTGCATTGAATGGAGACCGATCTATGCGATAGCTTCAAAGAAGCACATTTACACAAAGGATGCATTTCTCACAGATTTTGACCCACATTTTTGAGAAAAAACAAAATTAATTCCCCTTCTCTAGCGTGGTCTAATGAAGGAACGATGGCCAATTTTGACTCATCTACCATACTTTATATCAATAAAAATTAACTTAAAATATTCATAGTCAGGGTCATTCTAATATCAGTATAAATGTTTCAACAGATACTTTGCATAACTACAATTCCCACGAACTTTCGGAAATAATTGAAGAAATAAGACAAAAGTTAATGAACCAGAAAAAATTTCAGAGACTCTAATCGCTGTCCAACACTACTTAAACTTCATTTTACGCTTTGGCACAACTACTTGCATTTGCTTCATTAAGCATTCAGCAAAGTGACTGCAGCTCTGATTCCCCGAAGAACATTAATATAATCATAAGGAGCATGGGCGGATTAATTTTCAATTGTTCTAGCAAAATAAAGATTTGTTTTTTTTATTTCATTAGGGAAGTCTCATTGCGTTACGAAGTAATGTATTCATTACTTATGGCCCACATACAGCATCCACCAGAACTGTGTATGCATCTGTTTTTTTTTTCTTTTCATGTGCTTAGTAATATTTTTCTTTTAACAAGTCAGTTTTCTTTATTCATTTATTCAGCACGTATAGAATTAACACCTGCGTAATATGCAGCACATATTATGGCGTTTGAAAGGACGTTAGAAGAGCAAAATGGCTTCGGATAATTATGTGATTTAGCTCCTGGAGCGTATCATTGCATGAAATCTTATTAAGTCCATAAAAGCTATGGGAAGATCACAGAGGGATGAAATTTTTTAACGCCTTTGTCACACAATGCAGACAGAACGATGTGAAAACGTTCAAGAAAGAAACCGTTGAGATACAATACTGACGATGGGAATCGATCGCCCCTCCCTTGAGGGACTCACTACTGGTAAATTTTCAACACTGAAGTTCAAAAAAGGCATCTTTAAACTTTCTTTGATGCTAGCAGAATGGCGGTTTAGGGTTCTCCTCAAGATATGTTTCGCAATTGGCGCCCAAAAAGAGTGCGGTCAGTTGTTAACTTAAGTCAAGCATACTATCGGTAAAGAAGAAAATAGATACCTTAGTGCAATAATTGCAAATTATAATTCCAACTTTCACGAGGCACTAATACGTAGTGATACTGCAGACACGTGTCTCGGCGTTACAAGGGACGCCTTTTTTAAAGCGAAAAATTGGGAGCTTATGGGTGACCAGACGTCCGATAAAAACTTTTGTCGGATGTCCTTATAACGCCGAAACACGAGTCTGCAGTATCCTTGCGTATTAGTGCCTCATAACATTGGAATTATAATTTGCATACTATCGGTGTTTATATAATATATATATCTGTACCTTAGAACCAGACTAACGTAAGTCAATTAAAGTAACTTTTCAGGAGAAGGGAAAAACGATTATCAGATGCATGCAAAGGATGGGATTCTCACTCTTTTAATGATACTAAATAATTGTGAACAAATTTGTTTCTTCGAATACCGTTCTCATGGGTCAATGCAGATCAAGATTCTACATACAGTTCACTAATCAAGTGAAAATCTCCATTTTGAACTTACTTCGTTCTGGTTCTACGGTACAGATATATAGCTTCATGAAACGTAAAAATGGCCAAGAATTTTTCTAGAAAGTGTGATCAAATTTCAGTTTGAGAAACATTACGCTTTCATCACTTCAACGATACCCCCCCCCCCCCTTCATATTTCAAAATATAGTGAAGGCGTAAAGTTTAAATTCAACGTTAAAAATGCACAAATATGCAGGTATACTGCAGACACGTGTTTCGGGGCTACAAGGAGCCCCTTTTTCAATGCAAGAAGTGTGAGCTTTAGGATGAAGAATCATCCGATAAAAGCAACACATTCGAACAAAAGATAGTATAAATAGCAAAAATTGGATATTAACAAAACAAACAAGACAATGCTTAGAGCCGAAATTTATTACATGAAACCATCAAGAAAAAACCGTTAAGAAATAAATTTCCAAAAGATCCGATAGATTTGGAAATTTATTTCTTAACGGTTTTTTCTTGATGGTTTCATGTAATAAATTTCGGCTCTAAGCATTGTCTTGTTTGTTTTGTTAATATCCAATTTTTGCTATTTATACTATCTTTTGTTCGAATGTGTTGCTTTTATCAGATGATTCTTCATCCTAAAGCTCACACTTCTTGCATTGAAAAAGGGGCTCCTTGTAGCCCCGAAACACGTGTCTGCAGTATACCTGCATATTTGTGCATTTTTAACGTTGAATTTAAACTTTACATCTATCGCACAAAGGTATTTATTTTCTTTATAGTGAAGGTGTCCGGAGACTTGCCTCTTGAAAATTACTCTGGCTTTTGAACCAGTTTCATTTGCTTACGTTGACTTGTTTTATTTACTTATCCATTTTATTTATATAAATAAAAGTACAAAACTTGTTCGAAAGTAAAAAAAAACCTCGAAAAATATATCTTTCAAAAATGCTCTTGTTCTTTCATTGAAAAAAAGAAAGAAAAAAGCATGAAAGCGACACCACAGATTAGTGGCTTTAGTTTATTTCCAGCTCTGTTGTTTATGGTAATTCGAGTTCAGTTGAATTGTTTTTCTACTTATGTAAATGAAACACCGAGTTCCGTTTCCGAAAACTGTAGCTTCTACTTTTTCTGTTTGGATTTTTAAAAGCTGGGTTTTTTCCGAAAAGTTTATCTTAATTGGATCTGTGCTCATTAAATCTCAAAACCTTTACTTGATTAATGACTTATTCCACATCATCGGCAGCTAGTATTAGGACTGCGGTGTGTGTTTTTAAGTTTAGTACTGATAAATACCTTTCAGGGTTTTTTTATTCATACATTTAAGCATTTAATTATTGCCACTACTACTATTACTGTTGTTGCTATTAATTAATTAACTAATTAAGTTTGAGAAAAATTGGCTAAGCACAAAACTGTGTGCTTTTTTAATCATTTGTTACAAAACGTCTTTTGCTTAAAACAAGGCTCTAGTAGATTTTTTTAGTTTAAAACATAAATTTAACTGCAGTAAAATTTATTATCAGGTAATATTATCTGAAGTTTCTATTTGCAGAACCTATATATATATATATATATATATATATATATATATATATATATATATATATATATATATATATATATATATATATATATATATATATATATATACTATATCTTCATTTCAAACAAATAATTAAAATTTAAGGGAAGAATGCCTTTATATTTTTTAATTTTTTTTAATTGATTTATTTAGTTAGTTCACTTTGCTAATTCATTTATTTTATTTTTTTATTTTGCGAGTGGGTAACTGTCTTTCTCTTGCCAAGCTTAACGTGCTTGCTACGTAGCGTAGGTTGCACGTGTGTTCTAGACTCCGTTTTTCCACAATTGGTGAAGTATATTTTTTCTTATAACGTTTGAAGCGTCGCATTCTCACTGATTCTATCTACTATAAATTATAACGTCCTATTTCCGCATCTGCTTGCTATTCATTCACCATCTCTCTCTTCGTGGCATAACTATAATGCCAATTTGTAGAAACACCATTACAATAGTGATACTTATCACTTTATGTGATTACAGCTAATGTTTGTTTAGATTTAACCAATTTCCCGGTGAAACACTGAGCTTTATTTCTAACAGTTGTAACAGTAGGTTCTGTTTTATAAAGCCCACTAAATTCATTCATAATTATTTATTGTGACAAATAGAGTTTTGTGGTAAAAATTTAGCTATGTATTGAATATATTTTTGTGATCGCGATACCATGTCTAATTTATGCATGCATAAAATTCTATTAAGTCCGCCATTAAAAATGTATGCCGTCCACCTTGTCTAGTGGTCAGAGTAGTCTGCCACGGATGGTGTGGCCCCGGGTTCGAGTCCCGGCTTGGGCATGGATGTGCTTTCTCTCTCCTGTCCTTGTCCTTTCTGTGTGTGAATGTGTTGTGTGAAAGGTTTCCTACCCTATAAACGGGTCCCTATGGCATGCGTGTACTGTGGAAGTCGGACTTCACACCAAATAACGGTACAGTTGGAAAAGCGAAGCAGCGCACCCCAAATTGCCAGCCTGGCTGGCACACGACAAAAAAAAATAATTAAAAATGTATGTTTTTACTGTGCTAAAAGGGCGTTCTTGACTCTGAGTTAGAAGCTTTCCTTCGAAAGTCAGAGGTCACGGATTCGATTCCCACCGATGCCTAGGGTGTTATTTCCTCTATTTTTGTTGGAAATATTTCTTGGGCTGTCTTATATGTAAATAAAAAAAGTCCAACCTCATGAGGCAATGGCAATCAATATCTTCATAGTAATCACTACACTGCAAAAACTGAAGTGTTGTTTTTACAGTATAATACTGCCAGCCGAGGTTCCAATTTAAAACTGTAAAATGCACAGAACTAAACTGTAAAACTAGCAGTTTTAGTTTCTTACTGTAGAGTTGGGAATTTTACAGTTTATTGCTGTAAAATTTAGCAGTATTATAGTGTAAAAACAACAGTATAATACTGGCAGCAGAGATTCCAATTTAAAACTGTAAAACGCACGGTAATAAATTGTAAAATTGGCAATTTTACAGTTTAGTACTGTAAAAGCAGAAATTTTACTGTTTATTACTGCAAAACTAGCAATTTTTACAGTATATGACTATAAAACTAGCTGTATTATACTGTAAAAACAACTTTCTTTTTTTACAGTGACTGTGAAAGAACAATCAGCACCGAGATATGCCAATGCTATATTTTACACAAACAGCAAAACAAAACTTAATTTTCATTATTTTTAAAATTTTAGATAAATTATTTTTAAAACTTTCAAGTTTCCCAAAGCTAACGTTCAAATTAAAGAAAATAATGTTTTATTTACTAAAAACAAACTCCACTGTGACTAAACAGTTTTTGTTATTTGTGTTTTTAAAAAAATATATTTAAAGCTGTTGCATGTTGCATAGAAGCCTTATTTTGCCTCTTTTTAAGAGCAATTGAAATCAAATTTTTCTGTGTTACTTCCAATACTATGCTACATTTATTTTGAACTTCAGGAATGTTGGAAATCGGTCTCCCCGCATTCTTCTTTTGAAGCGTAAAGCTGATACACAATTTTACGCAACACGGATGACTTGCAACTTTCTTTTTTTTTTCTTTATTTTATATACTCATTCATTTATTTTCATTCTAAAACTTCCAGTAAACGGTTTTAATGTACTGATGAAAATTGATGCTCGAATTTTCTACTTCATTTCGTACTTGCTGAAGAAGTTTTATTTTACTACCTATTCCTCCAAATATTCCTTTTAATTATCTCAAACAGTTGAATTTTTCCTCTTTTCTAAAGAAGAATAGAGGTTATTGACTTTTAGAGAAATTAGAATTATTACATTTTTTCCTGATTCTATAAATGCAGCTACCTTTAATGGATAAAGCAGAGAATGATTCTTTAGTAGCGAGAAGTTCCTAAAGATTTTAAGAACTCTGGTTGAAAAACTCTGAGAAAATAACCACAAATGAAATTTTGAATTTTCGAATCTACCTTTACGAAAGGAGTTCCTGAAAAATTCTCATTTCATTAAATAGCTTTAAAATCTGTTAAACTCAATAATTTTAATCAACAGTTAAAAAAAAGTCATAATTTTCAAAATTGGCGTTTTTGAAAAAAAAATCTAAAAAATTGATTAAAAAATATTTCTCTTAAACCATGTAGTAGGAAAAAATGTACACATATTTCCAAATAGTTCATATACCTATCGTCTCAAAAAAAAAATACTATCTTTCAAATAAAAAAACCTGCAACAAAATATGGTGTACCATTCCGGAAGTAAAGCAGCTTGGAATTTTTATCAAGAGTCGTTAAGTAAGAAATGGTGACAAAGTTGCCACCTTTGGCATGCTGTGTATCGGGTCAGGAATTTTTTTAGGGAAAAATAAAATTGTAATGTCTTCGGAGCTACGACATTTCTTTCATTCGAATTCATATGGGACAAATTGCTTATTTTCTGTATAATTTCCCACTACTTTTTTTCTGGAACTAACATTAAAACATAATTAGTAGAAAAGCAAAGTTTTATGTTTGATTTTTCTGCAACTACAGATCCGAAGTATATATTGTTTAAATTTAGAACTCTATAGCTGATGCCTAAAAGTACGTCCCACGTGTGACAGGCAACCTTCATTTAAAACATAGCAATTGAAAAAAAAATAAAATAAAAGTTCTTAGATTAACAAATCACACGTGCCAAGTACTTTCACTAAAATTTTTAACTTTTACTCCTTATTAGCTTGTAGGTATATGAAATTATGCGGAAAGTTCAGTTAAAATTATATGTCCAACACGTGACCATGGAGTCAAGACATGTACGTAATATAAGTAATTTGTTGAGCGGAGTTATATGAAACTCACGCTTACACATGGGATTTTCCGCATTCTTCCATGGTACGCTGGAGCCGTGGGGTGAAAAAAAGACCTTGGATTACAGATTTCTGAAGGCAACACGTTAAAATTAGCAACAGGAGAGAAAATTGTGTGGGATGACAATTCGCAAAAACAAATTATAGAACGCTTATGGTATCGCCTGAAATAAATGTTTTGAAGAAGTGTCAACTAAGTCATACATTTTTTTTTCCGGGAAAAATTGTGTTGAAAATGTTTCAACCACTGCTCATCAAAAAAGAAAGGGAAAAAAGAAAGAAAAGATAATGCTTCCGAAGTTTCTTTCCCAATGTTTATTTTATCCTGAGCTAACTTGGAAAACGAAACAATGGATTTCATAGACTTTCGATATATGAAAGATGGCATTGGGGAATGTAACCCCCTGGGAAATATCAGAGAGAACCAGGGATAAGGCCCAGTCACGAATGAAATAGTTTCATGAGCATGACGAAATTTTTTATTAGTTTTCCAGTGAGATGAATGCAGTTCCAATATGGTTTTCGAGAGATAGAAAGTGTACTTCAAATAGGATAAATATTAGGGTGGTTCAAAATAATATGAAAAAAAAAATATTTATCTCCACATTGCTTCTCTTATTTTACTCAGCAAAGTAAATTACCAAACGAAAATTTAGAAGAATGGGAGTTACTTAGGGGTCGCGACAAATTGTAAAATTTGAACTTTTATTGCACGTTTGCAAAATTTAGCCATTTATAGGTCACTTTAAAATAAATCAATTAAGTGCTAAATTTAAACTAATTTTGAGTACCTTCTTATATAAATTTTACGGCAATGAGAAAAAAAATAACGCCCCAGAAGGTGACGCAGTGACCAATGATGTGATTAAATCGCAGTAAACAGAAAAAAATGAATGCAAATGAGCATTTTAAAAACTTGTACTATGAAGTTGTAAATGTAAAATATGTTTCCCGCCATATTTTTGTATTTGTACATCAATACTGAAATTCACTCTCCAAAGTTATATGAAAAACTCCACTTTATCCGTGAGAAATTAGCATTTTAAGTGCTAAATTAGTGGTGCGAAATCGATGATAAATCTCAATGTTTCAAATCATCGATGTTAAAAATTAAAACATCAATGGTATCCGATACGTCAACACAAATCGATGTTCTAAAGCATCGAACTTTTCAATTTATTATCCAGCATAGTAAACTCTAAAGAAATGTTTTAATTCTAGAACTAAATTCACAATAACTAAGTTTTTAGTTAGTAAAATTTTTGAAAAATCAAAGAAAACCAGTGATAATGATGAAAGATAAAATTATTAACATTACAAATTAAAAAATACTTAGGGATAAATAAGTAACTCATTTAAGATACGAAACATTGAAATATAAATACAAATTAGTTTGAATAATTTCATACATCTTTTAAATTTCCCTCTGAATAATACAAAACTAAAGGTAAATTAAATTATTAAAGAAATTATTATATTATGTGAATTAATTTCTTAGAAAATGAGGACTGCGCCAATTGAGACATACATGTAACTGACGCTGAAAAATCATGTGGTAGACGCACTGCAAAAAATGAGCTGTTGTTTTCACTGTATAATACAAGCAGCCGAAGTTTCAATTTAAAACTGTAAAATGCACAGTAATAAACTGTAAAACTAGCAATTTTGGTTTCTTATTCTAAAGTTAAAAATTTTAGTTTATTGAGATAAAGTTTAGCTGTATTATTCTGTAAAAGTAACAGTATAATATTGGCAGCAGAGGTTCCAGTTTGAAACTGTAAAATGCACTCTAATAAACTGTAAAATTAGTAATTTTGCAGTTTATTACTGTAGTAAAATTAGCAATTTTTACAGTTTATTTCTATAAAATTAGCTGTTTTATATTGTAAAAACAGCATTCATTTTTTACAGTGCGGGGAAGTAGATCCGCTTAGTTCTTCACAAACTTCTTGTTTGGTTGTTTTAATATAAAAAATTAATCCCTACCTCAAAGGATTTCAGCTGGTAAGATTAGAAGCACCGGATTTCTGATTGGTGGGGAATCAATGACTAAGTCTTTTAAAAGAAAAGGGATTAAGTAAATTAACATTTTGTGTTCAAGACCAAACTAAAACGACATTTTGTGTGTAGGGAGTACCACCCTATACACGAAATGTTGTTGCAATATCTTTCTTCTCAAAGACATCACATGTTATAACGATTACTCTCAAGAGCCAAGAACTGTCACTGCTAATTGGAATACCCTACAATGCCTGTCAAAAGCTCATACTAAATTGGAGAAACATCCCCTCAACAAGGAAAGGATTCATTACGTTTTTTCAGCCCTAAAACTTTTTTTTTCTTACTTTCTTTTTTATCGTAATTGTTTTGTTTACCCAGTTTCTGTTTTTCTAAAAGAAACCCTTCATGGTTCCGCTTTTTTGTAACGAAGAGACTCGTACTGCTGATTGAAAAAAATAGATATTTTTTCAAAACAATGCCGAATAAAGACATTTATAAGATATTTCAATCATTTCTGAAAGTACAATAAAATATATAGTTGGTTTAAGTTTTTGAAGTGTGCATTAGTTTTCATAAATAGTCATACTCCTTTTTTAAAAAGGTGAACATACCTGTTTTCAAAAGTATATTTTTTTCACTTTCTAAAACTAAAATTAAATAACAAACTCTACACTCGTTTTTTTTTTTTTTTTTTAATAGCTCAGTTCAACTTTCTGTCTATTAAAGACACTAAATATAAAAAAAATTTAAAAAGGTAAAATAAAAATAGACGATCACTTTGAGTTAAAAAGCTTTTGTACTCTTCCAAAACGACTATTGATTAATTTCTTATTATTACCCTAGCAGCATCATCTCATCGGCCGATGATCGGCCATTCATCGAAACCCGATGAAATTCTCATCTGCCGATGATCCAATATGTCTCATCGGCCGAGCAGAATCCGAGCAGCAAAATCCGATGAGAATACGATGAGATTTGGAGCAATTTACGAGCAGAGCAGTCCCGTGCCGAGGAATTTCATCGGGAAACTTGATCGGAAGGATATCGTTTTCCGATGGAATATAGCTCATCTTATTTTCATCGGAAAAGTTGATCGGAAGGATATCGCTTTCCGATGAAAAGTAACTCATCGAAAACCGAGCTCGGATACTGATCGGAACGATGTCATCGTGAATTACAGGATCAGTTTACGAGGAGTTTGTTGATCGGCCGAGCAAAATCCGATGAGTTGATGCTACTTGGGCAATTTTTGTCTCTGGTTATCTACTCTTCATTAACATACATTTCTTTATAAATTATTTAGCTATCTTTCTGATCAATTTCAAAATTTATACATTTGCTTATGTATGTATTTTTCTGAAGTTATTTGCACATAAGAGTATACCTTTATTTCAATTACTTTTTTGTGAGAAAACTAACTTACAGCTTATCAGAGATATTGCTAAGATAATTTTCAAGGAGTTAAAATAGCCCTTGACATTTTTTAGAAGCGGGAAATTCATTTTAGCAAAGTGATATTCACTTTAGAGGACTAAAACTCATTTTAGAAGAGAGAAATATACGAATACAGTAAAGGCCATGACAGTTATCAATTCCACATCTCTAAGGATAAAATAGAAGATGGAAAGGGAAAAATCAAATCCTATTTTTTTTAATATTATTTCCAACGTTTAAAATGTAAAAAAAAGTCTATTTTAACAAATAATGAAACATTCAAATTTAATATGTAAAACAATTCCAACTGCTTTTCTTTTTTTCACATTTTCGAAGCACAAAATTTTATATCCTTCCCCCTCCCCTAAGTTTTTATGCAAAATACCGAAGGTGAAAATACTCTTGACAAAATATATGAGGTACATTTCAAAATTTTCAGTGCAAGAACTACACTTGACATGACTTAAAAATATATCTGTCTACAGCTACATTAAATAGTTACCAAACCTTTCCTATATATTTTCTGCGCCCTCTTCTGGATCCATAAATCATCACCCTCCCCCACACACGTGGTAGTCTACTAATGTTTGTTTTTACTCAAGCGATTTGATTAATTTGCATGCTTCTAACTAAAACCACTTAGCAGAAGTTATCTGTTTTAATATAATCTCAAGCTCCATATTTATGGAACTTCCTTTAAAAAAAAAACTTTGCAGAGACCTTCCGCACTACTAATTACTTAATTACTTAGATACATTTAATTAACCTCCTCTGCAAATGTGTACCTCAGACATTGTGCGAAAAATTATCACGTTCGTACTTATAAAAAGGATCCCAAAGGCAAGCACATTCTTATATATTCGGGAAGAATAGCTCTCGGAAATTCCAAGCATTCTTTCAAAGAGTTAGTTTGTTATTTTCTCCAAAGTGCAAACTGTTTTCTACTTGAATTAACCCATATAATGCTCAGTGAGATTTTACCTTGTCGCTTCAAGAGCCAAAAATAAAAAAATAATAAAAATCTTGTACGGTCTGGTAGTTGATTTAAAGATTAAATGAGGAAGTAACAACTCTTTATTTGCTGACCGGAATTTTCAGCCATTTATTTATTTATTTATTTTCAAAATATTGTTACTACAATGGCCTGATGTGTCTTCAAAGTTCTAAAATATCTTCAGTATTATTAAACTACCTTAGAGATGAAGAAAATAAATACCTTTGTGCGATATATGTAAAGTTTAAATTCAACGTTAAAAATGCACAAATATGCAGGTATACTGCAGACACGTGTTTCGGGACTACAAGGAGCCCCTTTTTCAATGCAAGAAGTGTGAGATCCTAAAGCTCACACTTCTTGCATTGAAAAAGGGGCTCCTTGTAGCCCCGAAACACGTGTCTTCAGTATACCTGCATATTTGTGCATTTTTAACGTTGAATTTAATCTTTACATACCTTAAAGATGCTTCATAATGAAGACTAGGTTACGGAATGATAGGTCGTTGCCCTAACACACACACACACACACACACACACACACGCGCGCGCGCGCGCGCGCGCGCGCCAGCACTCAGTCTGCGCGATCTTTAAAAATTTAAAAAAAATAATAAACGTAGGGTTAGTTTTTCAGCTTTCTACTAATAATAAGATCTGAATAAACTGTTTCGGCAATCTAAAGCTATGTAGACAAAGAATTCTGCACTCTTACTCTATAGCAGGGGTTCCCAAACTTTTTTGCTCCGTGGAACCCCTTGACGAGTTTCCCAGTTTCTCGTGGATCCCCTTCCTAGGGGTCGTTCCAAAACAAGTCAGGCACTATAATAATAGACCTCCAGTATTCTAAAACAGCGAGTTTTTGGTAAAGTTCCATTATTGATGTTCTGAAAAAAAAAAAGTTTTTCTTAAATGTAACGAAATGAATCAGAAACTTTTCCAACAGTATAATAGCTTTTTTAATACTTGATTTTTTGTAAATATAAAACTTCTTAAATGCCTGACAACTTCCTAAAAGATTCGGTTTGACAATTTTATTGCAGAATAAAAAAATAAGATTAAAAGAAAACAGATGAAGAGGAAAACGTAACATTTTTATTCATACTGTCGTAATACCAAGGCACAAAACTTAAATCAGTTAATTTTCATACAAGGAACAGGTGTACAAGGAAAATAAAGAAGACTGCTTTTCGTGGGAGGGGTGAATTAGATGCATCAACCACAAATTTTTAATATTTGGTTTTATATTTGTGGGACATAACTTTAAATCCTCCCAATTAGGGACTGCCAGCTGGTTTCTTTTTTCTTTTTTTTGTAAGAACGTGACTGAACTAAAATTTGTTTCCACGAGGTATGAAGATGCAAAAACTGTCAAAAAGTATCTTGCAATATTTAATGAGGTATGATAAGTTATACAAATGCTTTTTTTAAGCCAGTAATATCGATACCATTTCCTGAACTTAACCTTAAGTTCTTCATTAGTGCTTATTCCAATCTCAGCTCTTTTTGTGAAATTTTCTTCAATGTCATCATGCAGATTGATAATCCACTGAGACATTTACGTAGTTAAAACATCTCCAAACATGGTTTTAAAGTCTGTGTGGATAGCATTAAAATGTTGAAGTCAATTCGAAACGTTATCAATCTGATAATTTGTCAGTGACAAATACAGAATCTGGGTAAATTCATTAAGTCCAATCTTTGGGTTCATTAAGCTGATTCTTACAAGGAGAGCTGCAGTAATTGACTTGGTTTTTATTCAATTTAGACATTTTCTTGTGATTGTAAATTGATCTCATTAAGTTGAGGGAACAAATCTGTTAAATAAGCAATATCTGGTTTCCGTTTGATTATTATTTTTTTAAAAATAGGATCTTTTACATATCCAAACTGCAAATTAACATCATTTTTTTTTTAAATAATAATAAAAACCTTGTCAAGCACGATCCTTTTAAAAGACAGGAGACAGGGTGGACTCCTATTTGCATCTCGTGGACCGCCAACTTTTTATTTCTTTTACATCGACCTCTTGCAAACTCCGTGGGACCACTGGGGGTCACTTTGGGAACCACTGCTCTATAGTAATTAGGTTGTGCGTAGCCTTCATAATACTGTCAGGTTAGTTTTGCCTCAATATTTCTATTTCTATTCTAGAAGTTAATAAACTTCGACACACATGAGGATTGCGTACTATGCGCCTTGCCTCCACAGATAGTACAATACAGATTTTATTGAAGGAAAGAATTTACAGCACTGAGAAGGAAGTTACACCCAGGGCAAAGGCGGGAATCGAACCCGCGCCTCTTGAGATTACAAACTGACGGGCAGACTCATTGCGGCGTTGAGGCCCCTAGTTTTGCCTCAACTACAGTTTATCCGTCTGTTCTAAAAGCTTTGTTCTTCACTTCTGAGGACGCCAGAATCGTTTCATCTCAGAACTACAGTGGGCACCGGTTAATTGAATCAACCGCTTTAATCGAATCAAATCATCTAAAGCAGGACAAAGTCCAGTTTTATTCGATTAGCTGCTTTATTGAACCAAAAAAGGTTAAGAATAATCGTAATTCATATAGGCGTGGACACTGCTTCAGTAAATCGCAGTGATAAATGATAATGGACGTCGTGAAGTTATTGCTGATAAACGGCCTGGGGATAAAGACCATCCAGCATCAATGATCGAAAAATTTTAGAAATGTTGGCAAAATAGTCGATTCCGTTTTAAAGTGTAGCAGTGAAATCCTGTTACTACGAATACCAATGCAACGAAATATCCGTTAATCGAAATTATCTTTAGTCCTGATTTAATCTTCATTACACAGCTTCCATGTTAGATACTTACTGAAACAAAACGTCTAACAATTTGAGAGGCAGAGTTTCGCATCAGTGCCTTATATTTCTTGAAAAGCCTGTATTTTACTGATAAATGTTGAAGTTTTTTGTGTCAATCCATTTTGGCAGCTTTATTCAAAACAAGTAGTAATCATTGAAAAGGAGTTTCACTGCTTATATTCATCAACTTTATGTATTTTGTATTACCATATCTCGCTTCTTTAGCCTAATGAAGTTCTTAACTACTTAAATACATTTTTTTCTTCTTTCAGATACTAGTCTGGGCTGCATATTAACATGAACTCATCCATAACACCAGGACTCGACGCGGCCATTGAAGTTGTTCTTTTAAATTTGACTGCAAAATCCTCTTCAGCAGAATTAAATGCTGACAACCAGTTTGATGTGTTCGGACCAGAGTACCATCGGCAGATGCGAATCGCAATCCTTACAATCATGATCGTTACATCTCTCATCGGTAACGCTATTATGTGTGCTCACATCAAGCTGCATCGACACAGAAACCAACGGATACAGCTACTTTTCATCAATCTGGCTGCTGCAGATCTGTTAGTAACCTGCTTTACAATGACTTCCCAGCTAGTTTGGGAATGCATGGGGAGGGAATGGATTGCTGGGCCAGTCTTCTGTCCCATCTTCAAAGTCCTCCAGACGTTCACCATGGTCTGCTCAAACTATCTAATTGTAACAATTGGCTTAGACAGGCATTCAGCCATCGTGTATCCTCTACGACGAAATATCAACACGCGATGGTACTTAGCAACAGCTTGGATGGCGTCGCTTTTACCGTCCATTCCAAATGCATATGTTTTTCGAGCAATACACCACTCCTTCTGGTAAAACGTTTTGTGTGGCAAAATTCTACACCTCTACTTTATCCATTAGAACCAGACAAATATATATGGCCTGTGTGTTTCTTGCGGTTTTCATTTTGCCAATCTTCATTATTGTCGGCCTCTATACAAGGATCTTGTATGTCGTCTGGACTCGTTCTAGAGCATTTCCAGGACATATGACTTCTGCTGAATCAGTGACATCGAATTGCATTCCGAAAGACATGAATGGTGCTCAATCGCACTATCCTCGAGCTAAAATAAAAACCTTGAAGATGACACTAGTTGTTGTCATCACATTTCTTGCTACATCACTGCCTTATTTGATCCAGGAAATGGTCATCGCATTTGGGGACACATCCATTCTGAATGAGAACGTTGTTGCAATGACTGGTATCATATCAGCATTCAACAGTACGATCAATCCCTACGTATACTTATTGTTTAATGCCAAGGCCCATGTGGCTAAACGCATTTCAAACTATCTGTGTACTTGCTTTCTACCCTTACATGCAAGGGGTGAATCCAAAATAGAAGTTAGTAGTAATGTTTAATTTGAATTCATGTTTAATAAAAATGTTTTGCTCAAAAACAATCCCTCTTTTAAAACATGATTTCCACAGAACGTATAAAAAAATAAATTCTTTTGACAAACTTATTTCTGCCAATAGACTCGATTTGGGACTTTCAGAATTCATAAGATTTTATGCAATAACACATAATGAGCAACAAAAAAGTTCTAAGATAATGAACAAATGGTTTTATGTTATCAAGTTAAAAAAAGAGTACAGAACTATTTGCATTAGCAGATGAATTGCTTTAAGCTAATATTTGCTGTTTAGCATGCAGTTAAGTGCACATTTTTTAATTACTTTACTTCACTTTTAACTCTTTTTTTTATTTTTAACCACTAATCATGCACTTCAAGAAACTGTTGATCACTCTAGGCACTATTACTATTGTTAGTAGTGTTCGCCTTGCAAAAAAAAGTCTAAATTAAAAAAGATTTGTCCCATCCTTTTAAGTCCCAAAACTCTTGAAGGCATGTACTTGAATGAATTCAAACACTCTTTCATCAATATTAATTTATATTTGCAAATCATTTTAACTCTATTTGATAGGAAAATATTAATTGGCATGATTGCTTTCTTTGAAACTCACAAAACTACGTATCTATACATAAAATACCAATATGGGTTTTCAAACTATTTATAAGTAGTTTACCAATAAATGTAGGAAACAAGCTAATTAGGGAACAAAATGCAAATTAATTCTGCTTAGATTGTAAAATCCACATATGATTTTCAAAAAAAGATAACACGTTCGTGATATCAAAACGAACAATAAAAAAAGTTAAACTCGCCATTTTTGGTGCTAAACATCATACTCAGGAATCCCTTCATAAATGTGATTAAAGGATCTGTTTTTTATACACGTCGGAATATACTTCACTATCATTTTTAGCCTACTTTCCCGTTAAAAATAAAAGAGACGAAAAAAGCATTAAAATTGGCTTAATGCATCTAAAAAATGTCGCCAAGTCCAAAAAATATCGCCAAGTCCAAAAAATATCGCCAAGTTCAAAAAATATCGCCAAGTAAAAAAAAGTTAAAAAGAAACAAAAATATGAAATAAATATCGAAAAATTAAAAATTTGAAAGTAGGGTATTGAGATGGGGAATTTGTGTGTCGGTCGGTCTGTCGGTCGGTCTGTCGGTCTGTCGGTCTGTCTGTCCCCCCCTAATAACTTTTGAATGAACATTCCGATTTGGACAAACTTTTTTTTGTTGGAAAGATCTCGGCGAGTACAGCTCATTCCCATATTTGATTTTTTGATTTGAACAATTTTTGGTTCAACTTTGAGCCGTTCAAATAACCGGTCCTGCGATACTAACTTTTTAATGAACAGTCCGATTTGAACAAACTTTTTTTTGTTGGAAAGAACTTTTCAAGGATACTTCATTCCCGTATTTACATTTCCGATTTGAACAATTTTTCGTTCAACATTGAACCGCTCAAGCAAGCTGTCACCCCTAATAACTTTTGAGTAAACAGTCCGAAAAAAATGACTGACTGTGCAGACGATTTTTTGTTTATTTATTCATTTGTTTTATTGAATTTATTATTATTGTTATTATTATTATTTTTGGCAGACGATTTTTTTTGTAACAAAAATTGAATGAACAGTCCGATTTGAACAAACTTTTTTTTGTACGAAAGGTCTTTTCAAGGATACATCATTCCCTTATCTACATTTTCGATTTGAACAATTTTTCGTTCAACATTGAACCGTTCAAGCAACCTTTCCCCACCTAATAACTTTTAAGTGAACCGTCCGAATTGAATAAAGTTTTTTTTGTTCGAAAGATCTTATCAAGAATACTTTATTCCCGTTTTTAAATTTCCGATTTGAACAATTTTTCGTTCAACATTGAACCGTTCAAACAAGCTCTCACCCCTAATAACTTTTGAGTGAACAGTCCGATTTAAACAAACTTTTTTTTGTTCGAAAGATCTCGGCAAGGATACTTCATCCCCGTTTTTAAATTTCCGATTTGAACAATTTTTCGTTCAACATTGAACCGTTCAAACAAGCTCTCACACCTAATAACTTTTGAATGAACAGTCCGATTTAAACAAACTTTTTTTTGTTCAAAAGATCTCAGCAAGGATGCTTCATTACCGTATTTAAATTTTCAGTTTGAACATTTTTTTTGTTCAACATTGAACTGTTCAAACAACCTTTCCCCACCTAATAACTTTTAAGTGAACCGTCCGAATTGAATAAACTTTTTTTTGTTCGAAAGATCTCGGAGAGGCTCATTCCTATATTTCACTTTTCAATTTGAACCATTTTTCGTTCAATGATGAACCGTTCAGAAAACATTTTAACATGAGCGCCTACGGAGAAATTTAAATTGAATGTTGATTCTGAACTTCAAGGCGGATTTCCTTCAAACTAACTTTGTAAGAAAATGGTTTTGATAAATAATGTATTGTAAAGTACTTTTTTGTATAATCTTCTGTGAGGACTCTGATTCCGACTCCGACTCCGCAAACATGGCGGAAATGCAGGCTCAGAAAAAATGACTGACTGGGCAGACGATTTTTTGTTTATTTATTATTTGTTTTGTTTAATTTATTATTATTTTTTTTTTATCAGACGATTTTTTTTGTTAGCAAAAATTTTTCATTCACGAGAGCATTTTATTCCTTATTTATATTTAACAACTGGCAACGGATTAAAAATGAAATTCAAGACATTTTATTAACGAACGAGTTTTTTTTTCTTTCTTTGATAAAATGTGTTTTGAAGTTCTTTGTACTTTTATTTTATTTATTTATTTTTTTTTTTCTTTTGAAAACGATTGTGGAATTTTTCTACGGAAGAACTATAGCAGTTACATTCTTTTAAAGGTGCGACAAAACTTTATTGACTCGTTTATTTACTTTTTACGTGTCTAGTTTATCTGATGAGAGGGGTATATTTTGCTTTCAGAAATCAGCTTTAAGTGCAAAAAGATATGTTTGACATAATTTTTAGTTTTAGATAATCAAGAGAATATTGATCAGATGCTACAATGCCTATGTCGATGTACGGGAAAGTAGGCTGGTTTAGTTCTTGACAGAACTTCTTGTTAACTTTATCACGTGCACTATGTACTTTTCCTATAACTGTAATTTCTTTATTAGAATTTTTTAAGTAATAGTTAATTAACTATATGCTGATTTAAGCAGGAAAGTTTACTAAGTCTAAATTCGTTTCTTTAAGTTATTAAAGTATTAAAGCGATCGGAAAAAGTATAAATAACGCTTTTGGCCACAGAATATAATTAGGGCATCGATTTTTTCCCCAGAGAAAAGCTATTCATCATTCTGAGACAGCCCTAATGTGTACTTTATATAAGAAATTTCTACGAGAGTAGAAGGAAACTTCCTAACAATCTTTGAATCGATGATTTTATTTTTTTCAGGGCATCAAGCTCCGCCAATATTTGTTTCAGATTACGTGGTATTTACCTAGTGCTGAAAGCATGTTTGAGACTTACACGGCAGCTCATGGTGGCGTTAAGGCGATAACAATGGTATTTTTCTGTTTCCAAGTACACTGCAAAAAAAGAGCTGTTGTTTTTACAGTATAAAAATGGCAGCATAGGTTCCAGTTTAAAACAATAAAAGCACAGTAATAAACTGTAAAAGTAGCTATTTACAGTTAATTACTGTAAAACTAGCAATTTTGCAGTTTATTACTGTAAAATTAGAAATTTTACCATAAAATTAGCTGTATTATACTGTCAAAACAACAGTATAATACTGGCATCAGAGGTTCTAGTTTAAAACTGTGAAATGCACTCTAATAAACTGAAATTAGCAATTTTACGGTTTATTACTGTAAACTAGAAATTTTACAGTTTACTACTGCAAAATTGTCAATTTTATAGTTTATGACTGTAAAATTACTGTGAAACTATCTGTATTATACTGTAAAAACAACATCTATTTTTTACAGCGCACAACGTTCAATATCTACTCTTTTCCTCAAGATTAATCAGTTTTTTTACTATTACAGAAAAAAAAGCTATATTCAAATTTAAACTTGACTTTTTTTCATTATTTGTTGAAATAAAAATAAAATACATTTCAATTTTATTAACGTCAAAAATAAAAAAAAGTGAAGAAATAAAAAGTTAAAAAGATTTTTTGTAAGCAAACATCTTCTAAAACAAAAAAAGAACCATATTTCTTGAATCATTTCAACTGAAAATTTAAAAAAAAAGGGGGGGGGCGCTGCATTAGCTCATGCTAATACTTAGTTGGCGAGTTATTCATTTCGTATTATTGAAAAATCTTTTTGAATAACATTTAATTGCTATTTATTCAGCATTTGATGCTACAGATTTAGAATTGCTAAGTACAATATTTAAAACTTAAAAATGATACCTGAATGCGATTCACTGCTTGATGTTACCGTAAAATATTTAAATATTCTTATAAATAGTTGTAAATTAAGATGATGTTTGTGAAAAAAAGAAAAAAAAGAAGAAAAGGAATGAAAAGGAAATTTTTTTTAAAAATATGATCTTCAATTGAGTTTTTAGAAAAGCACGGGAAAAGGAGCAATTAGTTTAGGTTTGACTTACCTACATTTTTTTTTGTTTTAAATAATAAAAATCGAAATATTCAGATCTAAATGGTTTTAAAAAGTTTCAAAAAAAAAAAAAAAACTAATAAGAACGCTTTTAATATACATTCTTATATAAAGATTACATAAAATTAAATATAACTAATTCATTGAAATTTAAATATTATAACTTTATTGTAAGGAAAAAATATGCATCTTAAAACTTAAAGCTATAAATAAAATAAGTTAAAATTGATAAAAGAAAGGTAATATTATACAAAAAAGTTGTGAAAAAAATACGTTTTCAAAATAAGTTTAGTTGAACAAATTCAAAAAATTTTCAAAGAAATGAAAGAAAATTAACAAAAGAGAGTTATAACTATCTTCACGAAAAAATCTACTTTTGCAGCATTTTAACCGTCATATATAGATGATTTTAACTCTGTTAAAGCATCTTATCTAGATCTGAACTCGCATTTTCCATATGATTACATCAGAAAACAAAACTGATCCAACTTTTTAGCACCCAGAAACCTAGAAATTTCACGTTTTTAAATAGCTCAAAAGAAGTGGGCGCTTAAACTCATGTACGCTAGGGTGGGCCGAAAATGACTTTTATTTTTTTTTTTTTCCGATGACGAGGTATGCGGAAAAGGTGCCATTGGGGGCACAAAGCACTCACAAAAAATTTGAATTTTTTTGCACAATTTCTTGATCTGCCGCAATCGCCTTGAAGTTTCGAAAAAATGCTAATTTTTGATGTTTTTCGTAAAATTTGTCAAATTTTTTTTAAAAGTATTTTCAGTGATAGGTGTAACTTAAAAGGTACTATTAGGGGCACTAAGTTCACATAAAAAATTTGAATTATTTTGCTCCATTTCTTGATCAGCCATAAACGCTTGGGGGTTTCAGAAAAATTGCTAAAATTGGATATTACAGCAAAATTTGTGAAATTTTTTTAAAAAATTATTTTCGGTAATGGGGAGAGCAAAAAAGGCTCACTATTATCATTAAATCAACATTAAAATTGAATTGTAAATGATATTTATTTAATTTGTCACAAATACGGGGAAAATTCGGATTTTTTTTTTTTTTTTTACTGATCCAATTTATTTATTAATTTTTAAGCTTTATAAAAATTCCTTCCAAGTGTTGAGAGACAATTTAGGAGTCTGAAATAAGAAGTAGTTTATCAAATAATCTGCATTTTTATTTTTAAAATTCGTTAGAGTTACAAATTAGTTATTTATTACTATTGAATAAAAAAAAATGTGTTAACTGAAAGTGCTTCACAGTTCTCAGCTTATTGCGCATCCAAATATCTTGCAAAATAATCCAGAACTCAACGCGAGGAGGTGGCTGCACGAGTTCTACCAGCCCTCCACCTAAAAATATTATATTCACGTTGTTTTGCATTCTTCATGCAACAAAGTCCTTCTTCGAATTAAACGTTGACATTTTTATCCTGGATTGTATCTTTGCTCTGACGAAGGTATCTCTGTCCTCATGGCCACATACGTGCATTGCCGCTTCTGTCACTACTTTAATTGTTCTTCCCACAGCTTGCGTGTGACTTGGAAAGCGGACTGAAGCTTCATCTAAAACCAAGCCTGATTCTATGTTTCTCTCAATCTCTTCGAATGAAAGATTCTTTGTAATTGGAGGCTTACTAAGATCTGTTGAGAGCCAGTTGATGCAGTCGTAGTACTCAGTAGCCATAAAGTTCAGTTTTAGAACCTTAAACTGTCTCAGTCTCCTGATCTCTTTCTTCTTTGAAAGGCGGCATTGTTTAATCCTTTTCCATGCCAATATTCTGATTTCTTTGTTTTCGTCTGTCGCCATTGCTAATAGTATATTCTCAGGATGGCTATAGTATGCATTTCTTTGAACCACCGAATGCACTATCGTTAAGTCATCAGAGAGGAAGTTTGAGAGTAGAACTATTTTCCACAAATGTCTCGGTCCATCTGCTCACCCTGGTAACTTCCTCACTGAGAACCATACTCTGCGCATAAACTCGTACTATGCCATTCTACTCTTATGGCTACTGAGTACTACGACTGCATCGATTGGCTCTCAACAGATCTTAGTGAGTCTCGAATTACAAATAGTAGTAGGGGAGACCGGGGCACGTTTACGCGGATTTTTTTCCGCGAATTTTCTAATTTTTATGTTTCAATTTAGGAAATTTCAAATGTTATATTCTTATTAAGCATTTAATGAAGTTCAAATTTATGCATTCAGTTTTTGCCTTGTGTTTGTATTTAAGAGTTAAAAAAATAATATTTAGGACAAAGTCTGTTGCGTAAACGTGCCCCGTATCCGGGGCAAGTTTACGCATTAGGCGGGGCACGTTTACGCATCGACATCGGGGCACGTTTACGCAACTTCGGGGTACATCTACGCAATTCGGGGCACGTTTACGCATCGACATCGGGGCACGTTTACGCATTAAGGGGTACGTTATTAGAGTGCCAAGTATTGAGAGAAATGAATTTTTAATTAATTTAACATGTTTTATTTATAACTTCAAACACTGTTTAAAAATAAAAAATAAAGATAATTTATAAAAGAACTTTTTTTAGATAAACTTCAAACTCAGGGCTTATTGCCATTTAAAATACAGTTTTATTGACCCCCCCTCCGCCGAATGGGGGGGATTCCGAATTGGGGGGTGGGGGTCAGAGGGGGGTCAATTAAAATACAGTTTTGTATTTTAATTGACCCCCGCTCCCCCGGATGGAAGGGAAATTCCGAATTGGGGGAGAAGGTCAGAGGGGGGGGTCAATTAAAACAGTTTTGTATTTCAACTGACCCCCTCCCCCGAACGGGGGGGGGGAATTCCGAATTGGGGGAGGGGGGTCAGAGGTTGGGGTCAATTAAAATACAGTTTTGTATTTTAATTGAACCCCCTACCCAGAATCGGGGGGGAATTCCGAATTGGGGGAGGGGGTTAGAGGGGGTCAATTAAAATAGTTTTTATTTAAGTTGACCCCCTCCCCCGAATGGGGGGAATTCCGAATTGGGGGAGGGGGGTCCGGGGGGGTCAATTAAAATACAGTTCCCTCTGGGGGGAACTGTATTTTACAGAACGATACCACGAACTGGATTTTACAGAACGAACCACGAATACAGTCCCCCCAGGGGGGACTGTATTTTAATTGACCCCTCCCCAATTCGGAATTCCTCCTCCCCAATTGGGGGGAGGGGGGCCAATTAAAATACAAAACTGTATTTTAATTCACCCCCTTCCCCCGAATAAGGGGTAATTCTGAATTGGGGGAGGGCGGTCAGAGGTGGGTAACTCCCCCTGGGGTGACGGTATTTTAAAGAACGAACCGCGAATACAGGCCCCCCCCAGTATTTTAATTGACCCCCGAACGGGGGGGGAATTCCAAATTGGGGGAAGGGGGGTCAATTAAAATACAGTCCCCCTGGGGGACTGTATTTTACAGAACAAACCACGAATACAGCCCCCCCCAGTATTTTATTTGACCCCCTCTCCCCCGAACGGAGGGGAATTTTGAATTGGGGGAGGGGTCAATTAAAATACAGTCCCCCCTGGGGGGACTGTATTCTAATTGACCCCCCTCTGACTCCCCTCCTCCAATTCGGAATTCCTCCCCTAATCGGGGTGGGGGGTTCAATTAAAATACAAAACTGTATTTTAATTGACCCCCCTCTGACCCCCTCCCCCAATTCGGAATTGCCCCTCAATTCGGGGTGGGGGGTTCAATTAAAATACAAAACTGTGTTTTAAGTGACCTCCCTCTAACCGCCTCCCCCAATTCGGAATTCCCCCCCCCATTCAGGGTGGGGGGTTCAATAAAAATACAATCTGTATTTTAATTGACTCCCCCTCTGACCCCCCCTCCCCCAATCTGGAATCCCCCCCGTTCGGGAGAGGGGGTCAATAAAACTGTATTTTAATTGACCCCCCACTGACCCACTTTCCCCAATTCGGAATTTCCCCCCATTCGGGGGAGGGGGGTCAATTAAAATACAAAACTGTATTTTAATTGACCCCGCTCTGACCCCCCACCCCAATTCCGAACTCCCCCACATTCGGGGGAGGGGGGGGTCAATTAAAACACAAAACTATTTTAATTGACCCCCCCTCTGACCCCCTCCCCTAATTCGGAATTCCCCCCTCCCCCAATTCGGAAGGACGGGCCTGCATCGGGCGGGGGGGGGGAGGCTTCATCTAGCGAAAATGACTTTGAATACCATTTAAAAATTTCAGTGTGAATTATCAAATTTAAATTTTATTTTCGTATTTGGTTTCATTGAAAAAAAAAACTAATTTAAAACTTCATAAAATAGTCCAAAATATAAGAAATTTTCTACTAACATTCTACTTTTTCATTAGTTTTATGTCGAACTTCGTTCTAAGAGTTTTTGTAACATAATGTCTTACCATCTGTAACAGAGAGAAAATTACAGTCTAAATAGTTTATAAAATTTAAATTGTACAAGTATGAGTACAGAACTAAATGATAGTTAGCCACAAGAGATGAATTTAATTCAATTAAACATAAAATGAGAAATTGCGAAGCTAAATGGACTACAAATACAGACGTTCTATAGCGATACGGTGCTAAAAAAGCTTCTGGGGCACATTTACGCATCGACTTCGGGGCACGTTTACGCGCGTTCTTACTGCGTAAACGTGCCCCGACGTCGATGCGTAAACGTGCCCCGTCGTTACTTTTTAGCTTATTTTTAATGTACAACCAAATACAGTAACATTTCCGTCAAAACAATTACATTTTTGAAAAGAGTATTAAATTCTGCGTTCGGTCATATATTTGTTTATCTTTAACAAAGTATTGTTAGTTCACAATAAGGTTTAGTAGGCTGAACACAAAATTTACTCATCTTGGCAGAAAACAGATAATCCTCGCTGCGCGCTAGGCAGAAGCTCGACTGACGCTAAAATTCTTGTGAGAATATCCGACAGATGCCCGGATGAATCTGTCGTGACCGATGTTGAGCAAACTACAACACGTTTCTGAAAAAGTGCGCTGCGTAAACGTGCCCCATGCGTAAACCTGCCCCGGTCTCCCCTATACGAGTTGGTTTTAGATGAAGCTTCAGGCCGCTTTCCAAGTCACACGCAAGCTGTGGGAAGAACAATTAAAATAGTGACAGAAGCGGTAATGCACATATGTGGCCATGAGGACAGAGATACCTTCGTCAGAGCAAAGATTCAATCCAGGATAAAAATGTAAACGTTTAATTCGAAGAAGGACTTCGTTGCATGAAGAATGCAAAACAACGTGAATAGAATATTTTTAGGTGGAGGGCCGGTAGAACTCGTGCAGCCACCTCCTCGCGTTGAGTTCTGGATTATTTTGCAAGACATTTGGATGCGCAACAAGCTGAGAACTTTGAAGCACTTTCAGTTAACACATTTTTTTTTATTCAATAGTAATAAATAACTAATTTGTAACTCTAACGAATTTTAAAAATAAAAATGCAGATTATTAGATAAACTACTTCTTATTTCAGACTCCTAAATTGTCTCTCAATACTTGGAAGACATTTTTATAAAGCTTAAAAATTAATAAATTAATTGGATCAGTAAAAATAATAATAATAATAATTCCGAATTTTCCCCGTATTTGTGACAAATTAAATAAATATCATTTACAATTCAATTTTAATGTTGATTTAATGATAATAGTGAGTCTTTTTTGCTCTCCCCATTACCGAAAATAACTTTTTTTAAAAATTTCACAAATTTTGCTGTAATATCCGATTTTAACAATTTTTCTGAAACCCCCAAGCGTTTATGGCTGATCAAGAAATGGAGCAAAATAATTCAAATTTTTTATGTGAACTTAGTGCCCCTAATAGTACCTTTTAAGTTACACCTATCACTGAAAATATTTTTAAAAAAAATTTGACAAATTTTACGAAAAACATCAAAAATTAGCATTTTTTCGAAACTTCAAGGCGATTGCGGCAGATCAAGAAATTGTGCAAAAAAATTCAAATTTTTTGTGAGTGCTTTGTGCCCCCAATGGCACCTTTTCCGCATACCTCGTCATCGAATAAAAAATAAAAGTCATTTTCGGCCCACCCTAATACGCGCGTGCAACACCTTATGTGTGTACTCATCTTATTTATTAGATGCACATTTGAAAAAAAAATAGTTTTCAAAATCTTTACGGGTGCTTAGATACTTTCCTGCATTTATAAAGCAAAGTAAATATACACTGTTAAAAATTCAGGAAGCTTTTATGGTAAATGTTATTGCAAAAAGTAGCGTTTACAGTACAGAAAATGTTTACAATAAATTGTACCGATAAAAAATGTGCGATTGCAGTGCCAATTGATGACTTACTGTGAGATGCACATGACACCCTATTTCCGCCTTCCTGATGTGTCTCATTTGGTACAGTGGGTAGTAAAAAAGTGTAAAAATTGGGACCTGGGATCCCCTTGTCTTTCGTATCTCGCGCTTTTTGATCTCGTTTTCTCTCCCGTAAAATTTTACAGTAAAAAATATTTTACGGTAAAAATTACTGGCAACATGGATGCCAGTAACTTTTACCGTAAAATTTCGGGAAAATTTTTAACAGTGTAGGGAGTAGAATTTCAACAAACTTAAATTACTCAAGCAGATAGAAATAAATGTAACAAAAAGTTAAGCTGGTAATTCAAATCTGAAATCACAAAAACTAAACAGGACGAATAAAAGGAACAAAAGTTAAATATAAAAGTAGCATTGAGCTAAGAAAAGAACATTTTAAATACTCACGCCTCCTCTTAGGTCGTTTCCAATCAATACACGAAATAGTTTTATACGGAATCATAACGGAAACATCGAGAATATTTAGCATTGGTTCTCTGAAGTTTAATATTACTTCCCTTTATTCCACTTTAATTGATGTTGTATTCAGAATCTTATTTTGTGAACAAACAGTGACGACAATGTTTGACAATATATTGCCTTGTGGTAGCCAGTTTATAACGTTACTTCAGTTTGCAGTATTACGAAAATGATTCAGAATTAACATTGATTTTCCACAAAAAAAAATTAGTTAAGAACTCTTTCGAAATATCAAACTGCGATTAAAAAAGGAGGTGCAAAAGTAGGCTCTATACAGATTCTACTTACTAAATTTCAACCTTGTACGCAGTCTACTATTTTTCAGCTGTATGACATATACATACTCACGCACATACTGACGTCACTACAAAATTTGCTAAAATGTAATAAGATATATTTATTGGTCAAAGTGGTTATTTCCATTGCACCATACATTATGTACAAATTTACGTTTGGCGTGACAAATTTTTTTTAAATAATTGTTGAGAAACAATTAAAATGGAAATTTAGGTGGAAATTAGAGCTGGGAATTTTTGTGAATGCAATTCTTCCTTAACTTCGCAAAACGAAATAAAAATAGTCCAGAAAGATAATTCCAAGTATAAAATACTCACTAAACTTACAAAATATGAAAGACCTGCTTAATCAAGAAAGTAAAAATGATATAAGACAGGAGAAAAAAAGTTTGCTTAGTCAAGCAAAAAAAATTTTTGAATCTTAATAAGTTATGCAAATATAGATGAAAAATTTTAAAACTTCCGTCCACGACTTGCACCACTTTCGTAAAAAATAATATTCAGTCAATATTTGTACACCATAAATAAAAAGTTCGGAGTGTTGAATTTAAATATCTTCAAGCAAGTTTCGTTTCTCTTTGAGTTACACATTTCTTTTAAAAGAAACTATCAAATTTCTTTCATTTTTATTCTAAATACATACCCTACAATAGTACTAATTTTGATGTCCTTATGCATGTAAAATTTAAAATAATAATAATAATAATAAAATTTTTAGTTATTGTCTTTGGGCATACATATTGATTAGATTTTAAAATTTTGAAAAGTCATTTGCACATATTTGCATTTATCAATCTGAAGTAATAGCCTAAAAAATACAAAAGTCATTCAAAAATTAATTTAAAGAAATGCAATAAAGAATAATAAAACCACTTTTGTACAATCAATTTTTCCTCCGAAAAATATACTTTTTTTGCGTTTTAAAGGATGGTTTATTTTTAAAGTTAGGGTTACTAATAGCGAAAAACTAGGGGTAATAATAAATGACGCAAGTATATATATTTAAACATTTTATTTTTTTACATATTAATACTATTTATAAGTTACTGAAGTAAGAAGAAAACATTTAAATGAGGAATTTAAATGTGAAGTTTTTACATGAACTTTTCATTGACTAGAACATTTTTTAGAACAAAAAGGTTGTTTTGGTTTTAACAGTGTTGTCAAAATCTTCACTAGCTTCTCCGGTAAATTTTACATGCCTATGTTACAAAAGCCGAAGTGTAATTTTCCAAAATAATCCTCCAAACATACCTATTTTAAAATTTTTTGACCATCAAAATTGACTTTATCTTTCATCGGGACGATAAGTAAATCTGCCGGACACCGGGATTTTGTCTGAAAACTGTGACATCTGGCAAGCGTATCTTAAAGATAACTTTACCTCAATTTTAGACAAAATTTCTTATTTTGCGAGGGAACCACATGATTAGTTCAGTAATGAAAAAAATAATAATAAGTAACCATAGAACGAGTTTATTGAAACTTTTTCTGACTCAAATTATGCGCCTGACTCAAATTATCATACCCGTCGAGATCTAAGATCTAAACATCCAGGAAATTTTAAGAAAAAGAGGCATAAAAATTTAGAGGCGTGTAAAAGATGTTGCCCATTACTCACCGAAACTCGCAAAAAATTCCCTCACTTTTTTTTAAATTTCTACAGACTTTAAGACCACATATTTTGATAGCGGGAGCACGGAGGAAATTAATTGAATAATTTATTTCAGAAACCCGTCTAGTGCACTTTTTAAAATTTTCGGAAAACTAAAAAAAAAATTTCCCAAGTAAAGGCTTTTGCTTGAAAAAAAAAATTTTTTTTTTCATTAACCTTAAGCACTATTTGTTTCTGAAATACAACCATAAACATTTTATTTATTTTTTAATTTCAAGCCAAAACTTTCACTTTCCTTTTCCAAAATTTGAAAAAGTGCACTTGAAGGGTTTCTGAAATAAGCTATTCAATTATTCTCTCCGAAAGCATGCTTTACTACTTACTTCCTTTTGATAAACTATAGTTTGACAGCAAATGCACCCACAGCTCGATCATAGCATCCTAAGGAGGATGCTATGATCCATTAAGAGGATTTTTGCCTCCGGCTCGATCATTGGCTATTCCTAACTGAGGAGCCAATAATAAGGGCGAAACTGCAGTCTTAGGATGCTATGATCGAGCTGTGGCTGCATTTGCTTCAGCTCTGCCTCAGCCCTGGCTTACGGGCGGTAACTCATTGCGTATAGTTTGATAGTTTGATTTCTTGGTTAGAATGGAAAATATCTGATGACGTCTGATAATATCTGCAATTCAGAAATCTTCATTTTTGAACACCTGACTAGGGGAAACTAGGGAGATTTGACCCAACTTCTGGTTTTCCATTACTCAATTTTTTTGTGTAATAGTTAGAGTTCAATAAAACATATACAGGGTGTCCACTCCAATCGTGGACCAATAGCTAATTTCTAAACCGTTAGAGATAAGCATATAGTTTATTTAGGAAAAAATCTCCAAATTACGAAAAGGAATTTTGGGTCTATTCAATGTTTTTCAAAAAATCAAATTTTGAAAGAGTTACGAAATTTAAATTTTTATACAGCCCCCCAGTCCTATCAATCATATTTAGTAAAACATTCTTGACACTGTAACGTTTAAAAAAAAAAAAAAAAATCACTCTTCTACCACAAAAATTGACCGAGTTATGACGTTTTGAAAAATCAAGATTTTGAAGGATTTCCATACGGTCCCTTAAGCGATCTCTCGATGACGTCATGAAATAATGCAAAATCTAGATTTTTTAAAACGTCATAACTCGGTCAATTTTTGTGGTAGAAGAGTGATTTTTTTTTTTTGTTTTAAACGTTACAGTGTCAAGAATGTTTTACTAAACATGATTGATAGGAGTGGGGGTCTGAATAAAAATTTAAATTTCGTAACTCTTTCAAAATTTGATTTTTTGAAAAACATTGAATAGACCCAAAATTCCTTTCGTAATTTGGAGAATTTTTCCTAAATAAACTATATGCTTATCTCTAACGGTTTAGAAATTAGCTATTGGTCCACGATTGGAGTGGACACCCTGTATATAAGTACCATGTTATTATTTACATTGTTGTGACTGAAAATAATTGCATAAATCGAAGTAGAAATGGGTCAAAAAAATTATATGCCTCAAGTCAAAAAATGGGTCAAGTGTCCCTAGGCCTCGAGAAACTTGACCCAATGCACAGGGAGACATGACCCACGCTGTGAATGTAAGAATATTCATAAATATTGAAATCAAAATCACTGCTTTGAAGGTGTTTTTAGTTTTAAGGAGTGATATTTGAAGTGGCACATCACTTTCGATAAAGTGTTATATAATTTTTCTTTATTTAATCCCATTTAACATAAGCAGAAAAGTAGAAATCGAGAAAATAAAACAAAACTTCTGTACACAAAAACATTTTCTGTAATAAATCGTAACTGCTAGTAAAATAATGCAAACTATTGCATAAGTAAACTGTGGGAGAAGATTCACGAAACTTCGCCGTCAAGTTAAACTTGCCGCTAGTACGGTCACAACTAAAGTGAAAGGGTAAGATCGAGACTTTTCTTTTGCTTCAGTAAAAGGGGAATAAAATGAAGAAAGTGCGAAATAATTCAAGTCTAGACTTCTATTTGACAAATTTTAATGGTAGGATTACTTAGAATGTCTGAATATCACAGTACTTTTACGATGACACTCTAACTCGAAATCCAGAAAAGACTAAATAAACGTAAAATTTAAAGGGAAAAAGTGTTTAATACAAATTAAAATGCAAGTCTAGAAAAATTAAATAAATAATAATGCTTTCGTAGACTTTATGAAAGTTTTAGCTTAATATTTTTTAGACAAAGAAAACAAAAAAAAAAAACATGTTTATATACTTTCATTTGGCTATTGCATTAACTTAATGGGTTAATATGCCATACTACTATTTCATGAAAATTTATAACGAATAATAGGCAGGAAATCACAACATCGATTAAACTGAACAAAAGATTGAGATCATTGCGCCATGTTCAGAAGAGTTTTTTTTTTTTTTAAACTCAATTCAGCATGTAGTGAAAGGTGAAGTTTAATAGATAGAGATAATAGAAACTAAAAAGTGTCAGAAAATATATTTTTATGGTTTCCCTTCTTTAAAAAATACAGATTGAATGTTTATGCATTAAATCAGAAAATTACATTGAAAAAAGTTAAGACAACGAAGAAGAAGAATGGATGAACAAAATACATCAACACTGAAGTAAGGCCAAAATTTCAAAAACTAGAGGTAAATTTACATTTTTTTTCGGTTTAAAAAAACAAACCTACGAGGTGAACTAACAAATCAAGCTTTAGAAAAGAATTTTGTGCCAGTGTAAAGTTACCGGCGATAGCTTGAGGGGCAAACACTTCTGCGCTACATTTTGCATTTTTGCTTCTATTTCACTTTTATGAGGAGGGTACCGGAGAAGTATTGGAAAGTGAATAGGTGTCAATATGTTCAAAGATGGCAGCATGTCAAAAATCGGAAAAATCCTATTTTCCCTCTAAAGCCGTGTCACATAACGAGAAAAAACTTTTTAACAGTTTGCAGCTCTATTGCAAAAAGATATAGTTTTGTTTCAAAGCAACTCACTTTAATTATAAATAAGAAGACCTACTCAAGAGAAGAAGAGCACATGTAATGAGAAAACATCATTTATTGCGTTTACTATTAAAAAAACAGCTACGTATAGCCATATTACATTGAATAAAGTGTATGAAATAAAGCAATCCATTTTTTGGTAACACTAATAAAACAGTTAAATCTGCTTTTACTGTTTTTACTCACTACTGTTTTTCTCAGTTAAATCTATTCAATTTTGTTGACAGTAGAGTAGTACCAGAAGACTAAAAAACTAACGACGAGAGGAAAAAAGAACTGAGAAGAAAATAAATATAAAATGACGGAAAACTTATTTACTGAACTTCCGTTTAATGTCAGGCTTTGTTTTCCTTATCAAAAAGTGTCAAAAGCAGAATTCAGTGATGGAATGCTAAGATGATGTAAAAATCAATCAAGCTTGTTTTTAAAAAGCGTGTTGTAGTGGGAATTTTTTTAAAAATATCTCTAGATTAAAAATGTGGGATAGTCCATTTTGCGCCCTTTTGCTACCAATTTTTTTCTGAGAAAAAAATGAAATAAGTACTTAAACACATCAGTTACAATGCTAATATCGATAAAATTCTGAAAAGGAAGAAAATTATACTGAATTGTCGGTGATATCAAGGAATACCAGTCGGGCATGCATTAATAATGATATAAAGCATATTCAGCCCATAGAGTCATTTGAAACTACCTGCGGGACATATATGTCCCGGTGGTAGCGAAAGGGTTAGATTAGTCACAGTAAAATAAGCCCTGAGACAGCTTTATAAGCTCTCCGCTTCTATGAGTGATTGGAGAAAGACATTGAATAAAGAGTTAGCCATGTTTGGTCACACACTCTACTTAAAAATCAAACAAGGTTTACATGCAATACACCGCCAGCTCGGTTATTCGATTCATTAACTGCAGTTTCGTTCGCTTTAGAGCTCATCAGTCTAGAATAGAACGTAATCGAGCTAGAGGCAGGTATTGTCTTATAGAAACCAAGAGTGACAAAAAACTGGTAGCTAATTTAAATTAGCGCATCAATGAGAGATCGCAGCATTGGTACGACACAACTCGTAAATTTTAAGCTGAGTTTTGTTATTAGACAGTAAGTTACCGATCCTAAACGGCTAGAATCAGAATTAGTTTCATGTAACCATTAAAACCATGACCAATATTGTCCATTTAACTAAATCAACAGTGTAAAGATCTGTAAAAATGTAGACGAAGCAAAGAAATTAGCATAAGAAAACACCTCTATATCTATTTCAAAAAAAAAAAAAAGAAAATTACGTCAAAGAAACTGTGAACTGATATCTATGGGGCTCTTGCGTACAGGAGATCCCATAGCACTTAATATGCCCTAGCGAAGCCCCTTAATGTGATGAAAAAAAGTATTATTTTAAATAACAAAAAAAAAAAAAAAAAAGAGTCATAAACGTGTATGACTTTAAAATCAACAAAAGCCCTAAGTTTACATCTATCCTTGCTCAGTCTCAATTTTTAAATGAACATGTTAAAATAGTAAACAATTAACTATTTATAATTCAACCGCGACGAGATGGCCGGTGTCAATCAAACGAGAAAACGAGTCCATTCCTTAAAATAGGTAGAATTTCTACCCATTCAAATTCCCCCATCAATTGTGAATCCCATTCCTCAATTTTCATCTGCGTATCACCCCTTCCTAAAAACGGACAATCCTGAAAAAAGGAGGAGTCATAGGTCATATCTGCGAAGTTGAATTATAAATACTATTGTTTGTTTTTGTTTTTGACTATGATTAAAAAATTTGACCCACCCTTCAACGACATAGCATGTATGGGTGATTTTCTCAACACGTTAACTTTTGCCAATGCCAAGTAGGAAAAATTCAACTTGTAATTAATTAATAATTGTTAATATTTGTTTAAAGACAACTCATCTAAGATCACAAATCAGTGCTCAGCAACGAAAAAAAATTAAAAATAAAATTTTAATGACAGTTTTAAGTTTAAGTTTAATGTAAAAAGTGTAATTACCATCTCCCGGCTTAAACACTTCCCTAACTCAAGAAATATTTTTAAAACTTTATTCAATTGATAAATAATGACATAGAAAACAAAATACACCATTTATAATATTGCTTCATATATTTTTTTTACATTATTTACAAACAAAACAGATGAAATCTAATTTTTTAAAGAAATAGTAGTATTTTTCGTTGGAATTTAAACTTTTACAATACCAACTTTTTTTTACTGCAAAGAGTTACAAGTTTCTTTATTTTTTCATTTGTCTGTTTTACATTTATTTTTATTTAGTCTATAAAATATTAACTGTAGGCGGACTCGAAGCATAATGAGTACAAGAAAGATCGGTTTCGCAAGAAACGCAAGTTAGCATGCGTAAACCTAACACTGATTTGTTATTTTCATTCCAAACCAACTGATGAAGCTTCATGATATTTGGAATTGACTTCAGTTTTTTTGGTAGCAGGGTTTCAACTCGCTTTATATCAGTCTCTGTGACGGTGAAGAGCCTTACTTTTAATGCTTAACGCAATTTAACATAAAAGTAAACATAATTACAAAATAGAACAAATAATTATTATTATATAAGTATTTTAAGTCATAAGTTAGCTAAAATAATAATGAATTTGTTCTAAATTATTCTAAGAATAAAAAAAGAAAACAGAATTATATGATAACTAACAAGGAGAAATTTAATTAAGATTTTAAAAATTTACTTTTGAAAAATATTTTCCTTTAATGTTGATCTGTTCCGTAGATAAAAACTATTTTGGAGTTCAAAATATTCTAAACTACTTTTTTCATCTCCATTATATCATTTGAACTTTACCTAAAGAATATAATAATTTAACAACTAACAGTTTGAAAAAAAAAAATAAACAAAATCCAAATATAAAAAATAAAATTTCTAATTTATACTTGAATTGTTAACCATAACTAAACAATAATGTAAATGTTACAGACTGTTCCTAGAATAGAAGAGACAAACAAAATTGTGTAGAAAACTTACCATGAAAAATTTCGTGGAAATAAAATACAATTAACGTTTGGATTTATTTTTAAATGCTTAATTTTGTTCTATTCAGTGAGAGAAAAACACTTTGAAACACAAAATATTCTAAACTACTTTTAAAATATTGATTAGAATAGTTAAATTTATAAAATTTTATTCTTATTCGTTTTAAAATTTAGATGTAACTAATTAAACAACTAATAACTTCCATACAACTAAATATCATTCTATCTAAATTATTATGAATTTTAAAGATTGAACAATGTGCCTAACTTATTGCCATTTGAAATTTGCTAAAAGTATTAAAAAATAACACAACAATATAAATAACGTGCATTAAAATTTTTAAAATCCATTAAAATGTCACTCTCCCGAAACCACTTCGTAAGTGGGGACGGAAATGACAGGGACGGAAATGACAAAACAGTGGGTTTTCGAAAACAGTGTGAAAAGTTTTTCATATCTTTAATTTAACTGTTGATACCTTAAAAGTGTTCGTAAGAACACATTCGGCAGTGGAATTTTTTTTAATTTTATTTAAATTTTCTGGAAGATAACCAGGGGGACGGAAATGACATTGAATAAAGTCACGCATAGAATTTTTAAGATAAAACAAGCCTCACACACCCTAAAAGATGTGTAAACTTCGTTTAAAGAGTATTTTTCTGCTGAGAAGAATGTTCTTAAACATTTTGAGCTATTTTATTGCCAACTAGCGCCATTTATAGAATTTTATTGAAGGTTTTTCTACCTGGGGGAAATTTTTTTCAAAACCTGGGGACACGTATAAATTGAGCTCTCTATCAAAATATGTAAATATGATAAGGAATACTTACATGGTGCATTGAAGTACACACTTGTACTGTATCATAATGCATATGTATTAATTTTTAAAAATGTTTCTTCATATAGTAATTTTTTTTTAAAGTTGACAAATGTGTGTGGGGACAGGGGACGGAAATGACATTTTGCCTATATATTATTTTTTTTAATATATAATTTAAGTGCAAAATAGTGCCAATGCACGTTGTCATTACTCTTTGTGAGCATCTTGAATAGAACATAGCATTAGATAATGAAAATAGGTGTTTAATTGGAAGATATGGATGAAGGACACAAAAGTTAACGAATTGAGAAAATAACCCGTATAATAAAAGCTGTAAAAAAATAGTACAAGGCAATAGAGCGTTCTGTTTTAGAAAAAAAATCTACCCGGACAGAATCTTTTCGTATATTAATGGGAAATTTCAGGTGTAACTGAAAATTTAAATCGATTAATTTTGCGTACCATATGAAATGATCGAATAGTAGGTTCAGTTTGGATTTATTTACAAAGAAATATTTTTTATTGAATGCATGTCACTTTTCAATGTTGTTTTTTGCTGTATAAACTACAGTATTGATGTCTTCAAGTTAAAAGTAGATTTTTTTTTCTTGCCTTCTCTGCAAACTACTGAAGCTACCTTCCTGTTAATTTCCGGTGGAGTAAAAGAAGATGAGTTCACGGAGTACTGAGCAAATACATTTTTCGAAAATGTATTCCGTATTACTTTTGAGGTGGGGAGGGGGGATGGATATCTTTCACCAGTTATACAAAATCATAAAAATTAAGTACGCGCACATGTACGAGTACATTATACATATTTTCCGATACAGTTTCAGTGCTCAAAACAATACCAAAGCAATTTTTATCATCATATATTTTTGAACAATTCAGCTCACTGTAAACTAGTGCCGGCAAAGTAATTTGTCCTACCACCATACCACCAATAATGTTTTGAAATCATTCGAAACATATTTTTAACACATGAATAAATTCTTTTAGAAATTGCATCTCAAATAGTGGTTTTAACATATGAATAAATTCTTTCAGAAATTGAAATCCAAATAGTGGTTTAGCATATGAATACGTTCAAAATGGAATATCAAATAATTGCCAAACTGAATTTGTCTTTAGATACTTTCCAAACGAATTGCAACTTTCTAAAAATCTATTGTGTGCACAACATATGGTCCTGATTATATGCGCATTCTTAAATAAATGTTGTCTCGCAGGAAGTTGGATAACAACCTTATTAAATTTGTCACGAAAAATTGTCATTTTTTGAAAGAAAATATAAATAAATAATGGCTCAACTTTCCGGTTTATCTTTTCCAAAAATGATACCTTAGCTATTCATAAAACTTTATTGTCTAACTCAGCCTTAAATAAACTATGTCATATCGATTTTTCGCTGAAGCGGGAAAACTTTGATGCTATCCTATAAGAAATAAAACAGAAAAACGAAAAAGCATGTTTTTTGATGCTCCAGTGTTTGATTAATCGTAGTTGTTTATTCTTTTCTTTTATCAAAAACTTCTGGTAAACGATAAAAGGAATGTGGAAAACATTCTATAAAGGCATAAAGGCGATAATGAAAGAAGAAAATTATTTTTATACATTGCCCACGCAACATAGTATTTAATCTGCTGTTAGTTTAATTATCCATAGATAAAGGATTTCTAAATTTCTTTTTAGCATTCCGTTTACTGCCATTATCTTCAAATTTTCTGAGCAGAAAACTACTTAATTAAAAATTAAATTTCTGTTTGATGCAAATATGCAACCGCTTTGATCTTTTTTTCTTTTTTAATTTCTAACTTATGATTTTTTTTTAAACAAATTACTGTTTAAAAGAAAAAAAATCAACAAACAACAAATAAAAACAGTAATTCAACATGTTTTAAATTTGCTATACTCGTGGTGCACGGAAAGTAAGCCCCTATTTTTAATTGTCAATAGCTTTCTTAAATATTAAGCTATTACTACTATTAAAATCTGTCCGCGTCTGTCTGTCTGTCTGTCTGTCCGTCTGAAGCTTGAACTCCTCAAAAACCGCTGAGCGTAAAGAATCAAACATAATACCATTCGATTCGAAATTTTCTAAGGAAGACAATAAGACCAACCGCGTAATTGTACGACGTTAATTAGCTGAGATATTAATTAAAACGTTAATTAAATTCTTTGCACTTTTAAAATTCCAAGACATTTATTTCTTTCCGTTGCCATTTTAAATTAAAGCGTTAATTAAATTATTGAACTATTTAAAATTCCAAAACTTTTGTTTCTTTCCGTACCTATTTTAAATTAAAGCGTTAATTAAATGGTTGAACTATTTAAAATTCCAAGACATTTATTTCTTTCCGTTGCCATTTTAAATTAAAGCGTTAATTAAATTATTGAACTATTTATAATTCCAAAACTTTTGTTTCTTTCCGTACCTATTTTAAATTAAAGCGTTAAGTAAATGGTTGAACTATTTTAAAATTCCAAGACATTTATTTCTTTCCGTTGCCATTTTAAATTAAAGCGTTAATTAAATTATTGAACTATTTAAAATTCCAAGACTTTTGTTTCTTTCCGTTGCTATTTTAAATTAAAGCGTTAATTAAATGGTTGAACTATTTAAAATTCCAAGACTTTTATTTCTTACCGTTGCCATTTTGAATAAAAACGTTAATTAAATTATTGAATTATTTAAAATTCCAAGGCAGGGATTCAAGTGAAACAGCACTGCGGTCGCTTCGAATTGCAATCGCTACTGGAAGTGAATTACATTATCATCAACTTAACTTGGCATGACGTCACTACGGGTGGAGCCAATAAGAGCTCACAAGCACTCGGCGATCTCCTCTTATTCGCTAAGTAGGCTGTGACGTTTTATCTAGCTCGTTTTTCATAGGCAAACGTCACGCTGACGTCATGATGTTTTTATCAAGAAACGTTCTAATGTAATTCATTTCCAGTAGCGATTGTAATTTGAGATCGCCTGTTTCACTTGAATCCCTGTCCAAGACATTTATTTCACCCCGTTGCCATTTTGAATTAAAGCGTTAATTCAATTATTGAACTATTTAAAATTCCAAGATATTTATTTCTTTCCTTTGCGGTTTTAAATTAAAACGTTAATTAAATTGAACTTTTTAAAATAAAAGAGTGTTATTTTTTTCCATTGTCATTTTGAATACGTGTTATAACAAAGTTCTAACAATTGTTTTTACTCTAATTATTAATGACATATTTTTTCTCTGGTACCATTTTGAAAATGTGTTTATAAATAAAATTGCAATTGCTGTTTTTAGAAGGGACTTTTTTTGGCTGCGATCCAAATATTAAAAGAACTTTCTCGTTTAGAGTTTTGCAATTAATTTTACAGGAAGAAAGCGGTTTGGAAATAATTGTTTTTGGTAAGGAATTGTATATGTTATTTAGGGAGAGTGCTAAGTATGCGCTACTTGACATCGTCTTTCTTTTTGAGGAAGCATGAGCAAATAAACGCGATTGATTCTTTGATGCAGGAAAGCTTTTCAGCGAGTCGCTTTAGATGGGAGTAGTTTGTTTAACTTTTCCTTGGTGTTTTAAAGGCG
>JAXGGA010009327.1:0-52037 GCA_038373865.1 Uloborus plumipes
TATAGCAAACCCGAGACGGATGCTATACTACGCTGCAAGGTTTCTTGACACTGGCGTCGTGACGCCAGCCAATGAAAAACGAGCTACATAAAACGTCACAGCCTACTTAGCAAATTAGAGGAGATCCTTAACTGCTTCTGAGCTCTTATTGGCGCCGCGCGTAGTGACGTTTAGTGTCAAGTTAAGTTGCTTTCTGGTACATCTTCAGCCAACCGGGAACGAGGAGCACTGGCATTCATCGGTCAATAGCAGATGAGGACGAAAATGTACAGTGATAAGGGTTACTTGGACCCTAGGGGGTTACTTGAGCCCATTACAGTAAAATGATAAAATCTGGGTTTGGTACTAGCGTTAGAGACTGCAGAGTGCTTCTACCTAGCGGAGAAACGAGAAGTCTTCAACTAATAAGTACCAAACCCAGATTTTATCATTTTACTGTAATGGGCTCTAGTAACCCCCTAGGGTCCAAGTAACCCTTATTTACGGTACTTCTTTGATAAATACTGCAAACACTTCGAAAACTGTACCAGTCGTAGAGAGGAATCTTCCCCGGAAGCTTCGTCAACTCCACTGAAGTTTGCCGCCGCAGATGCGGCCGAACTCCATTCAGGCCACGGCACTACAGCCCAGAATCTTCATATTATAATATTGTAACACGATGTTCTTTGAATGTACACTTATGTATTTCATTTTAATACTTTGAAATTGAGTTAATCGCTCATTGCAATAGTTTTCTATACGGCATCTTACCTCCAAAATAATCTCTCATCTTACCTAGAAATTGGAATACGATGCCGAAATGCAAATATTTTCAAAATATTAATTTTTATATTCAAAAACTTGCTTTTTAAAGCGAAACTATTTTTTTATTTTTTACAAATCATAAAAGTCCATATTTTGTCAATAAATTAGTTTTATATCAGAAAAAAAACAACGTGCTATTTGATACAAAATAAAGTTAAAAAACTACGGCGTCTTCCAATAATTTACCCTATTCAAAATACAAAACATTGAAGCAATCAGTACAAACTAATAGGGACTATCTCATAGTAACCAAAAACGTTACAAGTAACTATTCACTTATATTTACGTTTCCGAGCTTCATGTTTTTCCTTCCCTAATCTGTGTCATTATACTACTCTGATACTTATCGATAAGGCATTTGGCTTGTAATTACCGACTGGAGAATCTCAGATTGATGTTTCTGTTCGATGATCCTCCTCGTGTAGTTTGCTGCACACAAACAATGCAACAATAATCTATTTCAGCTACAATTTGCCTGAGTACATTAATTTCGGTGCATTAAGTACCTTCCAGTACTAAAAGTACTGAAGTATAGAGCCTACAATAAACCTTTTTATTGACATGGAGCAAGTCGAGGTACCACGCCTCAACTAAGTAGAAAAATTTATTGAAACTGTTGTGTTAATAAAATGTTGAAAATGCCTAACACTTTTCTTAACGTCTGTTTAATGCTGAGTTAAGTTGATTAGTACTAACAAATATGAAATAGATTATTTATAACTAGCAATACCCGCACGGCTTGCACTCGTGCTGTAAATTAAAAGAACTTGGTCATTAGAGCTTATGTATATTTCTCTTCCTAAATATCTCAACAAAAAAAATAAATAAATAAAATAAGCATAATCCCGAAAAGTGCAAAAATTTAGCTAAGCCTTGACTAAATTTACATTGCATTGAAATGTTGAATTTAATCTTTTTACTTTTGAACAGAAATGGCAATTGCAATTAAAAGTTGATTTTCCCAAACTTTAAACGCTCATAAGCTGCTTCCACGTGATTTTTCAACATCCCCATCAAAATGTGCTAAAATAGGATTATTTTCAATCTTTCGAATGAAACCAGAATCAACACGATGCGATACTTATTTCTCTAGGTAGAGCAATTTTTGTGTTTAAAATTTAGATTTCGAATAAAAGAGAAACTGTTCATCGAATTTTTTTCCAACCATGTCTAACAATTTTCCCTAGCTACAGCACCTGCTGTAAAAATTGAAACGAAATCGGTCCAGTAGTTCCTGAGTTCCCCCTGGACACACATATTTTAAAGTTAGTGTTTAATCCAGGTCCGTATTTAAGGGGTGGGTTTTTAGGGTTCAAACCCCCTCCGAAATTTTTCAATTTATTACAAAAATGTTTTTCATAGTTTCTCACTGAAATCATTAAAATTGCTATTTAATTTTAGTTTTCTTATATACTTTGAAACTGCATTTGAAAAATGAAATTATCATTGTTGAACAGTTGCACAAAATAAGTGTTTTTTCTGCTGTATTTGGTTTGATTGTTTTTATTGAAAACATAATTATTTAACAATACACCTTTATATTCGAATTTTTAATACCAATAAAGAAAACACAAAGTTCTTCAAATTTGTAAGTACCTATCTCTACATTTTACACATCTTTTAAGTGTCCTCCCCGTAGGATAGAAATTTCAAAAGTCCTCCTTCGAATGGAAATATGAGTCTTTTTTTTTTCACATTTATCTATTGTAAAAAAATAAGCAGAATATGGAACATAAAATCAAATTTTATTGACTTTATAGATTTCACAAGAAATAGGTTTGGTAAAACGCTCCCCGAATCTAAATTCTGGTTATGGCCCTGATATGAAGATCAAAATACGAAACTGTCACTTTGAGATGAATTACAATGACAGCCCCGTTGATTCGTCCCACTTCACAAGGATATATATTACACTTAAAATAACAGTATATAAAACTTACTACAAGTGAGAAAAGTGGTAGCGGTTATCTAAATTAATTCAAATCGTTGCATAAGTAACATAATAAAAATGCAAACTAACTTTAAATTAAGAATATGAGATTTTGCATGATTTTGTCTTACACACTTACTCCTTTTAGCACTATTTTGCTTTTAAAACTTTTCGCAACGATTGCAACTTTTATTGGACATGGAAGACTTTTGGTGTACTATCCGAACAAGTCTTATGCACCAACCATCCACAATATTATTTGCTGTGAAAAATAAAATACTTATGTACACAAAATGTTGAAGAATAATGTATTTGACACATATAAGGAACATTTTTGATTTTTAAATTTTTTATATTTTCAAAATTTTCTTGTGAACAAAACCTTAGAGTCAAAGACCTTAGAGTCATAGACCTCAGGGTAATAGGCCTGAGAATTAGTAGGCAATATAAGGCTCACATTGAATAATTGTTTTCATTTGATTTTGTTTTCATAACTTTTGGTCGAATTAGCATTTAGTTCGTTCAGAAAATTTTGAAGTTCAAAAACTACGTTTTGAACAACTTTGCAACTATAGCGTTTCATTTAAAAAAAAATATCAACGGATATTTAATATGAATATTGTATTTAATGAGTCTAAAACTAGTTTACAAATATTTCGTTTTAATGTTTTCTATTATAAAGAAAAAGCAAAGCGTCAAATTGATAATCTGATACATAATCAGAGAAAATGTATAAGAGAAATGAAATTTCATTTTAAAAAAATATCAACGGATATTTAATATGAATATTGTATTTAATGAGTCTAAAACTAGTTTACAAATATTTCGTTTTAATTTTTTCTGTTATAAAGAAAAAGCAAAGCGCCAAATTGATAATTTGATACATTATCAGTGAAAATGTATAAGAGAAATGACATTTTACATTTACGCAAATTTAACTTCATACTTTTTTACTGTTAGAGCTTTAAGAATAAGATAGTTCTTTTATTTTATTTTGCGCCTATGGGAGTTTAATTGTTTTCTTTTCCAATTTGTAGCTATTGTAATTACGTCCCTAGTCGAAACGAAATAAATGTCTCGTGTGATTTCCTCATTTGAAAAGATCCGAAGCTTTCTCACATAAAAAATCTTTGAAATAGTTTAAAACGATATCAATAAATGCTTTGGAGGAAAGTAATCCAGGTATTTTCCAGAAATTTATTCATCACTAAAGGATAAAAAGAATGAATAAATGAGATTCATTAACCTAGGGTTTCTTTTTCAAAATCAAATATTTATTTACGTCAACTCGGTCTCTTAATTTTTGTCTCTTGCTAAACAAATGTTAAACACTTTTAATGCTCTTTGATTGTTTTAATTAACTATTAATGCAGTAGAGAAATCACTAATCTAACTCTTTGATTAGAGGCATCGGTTAAGAAACTAAAATATTTTGTATTCATTTAATTATTTGATTGATGAATGATCAAGAAAAAAAAAAAGAAAATACAGTAACCCCTCGTTATATCGCGCTTTTCGGGGGACAAGGAAAAAGAGCGATATATCCGAAAGCGCGATATAACCGAGGTCATTAAAAATAGTTTTCTATCCAGCATACAAGTAAATTATACGTACACAACACATCATGGTACACATACATAAAAATTCATTTATTCGCCAGGAAATCTTGAGTTTTATCTGGAAGGATTTTTCAGTAGAAAGCAGCTTCATCAGCATTATAGATTTGCTAATCTACCAAGTCTAGCTCAACAATTTTTCGATTCAATTCATCAGGAAAACATGCTGCTGCTGTATCATCGACCGATCGTTCTTCCCCGCAAATTTGTAATTGGCCTAGGCCGTGCCTTTTTTTGGTACAAAAATAAATGAGAAAGAAACCTTTTCTGAGCACCTTACATATTTTCTCAAAAATGGTTCGAACTAAAAGTTTTTTTTTGGGGGGAGGGAGACAAAAGAAAAGAGCGATATATCCGAATGAGCGATATTACGAGGTGCGATATAACGATAAAAAATAAAGTGTATTTATTAAACATTTCGAAAATCAGGATGCCTATTTTTTTTTAATGTTAACGAGCTTTTTTGCTTCAGCTCTTTTTTAAAACAGTTGTTATATAAGTTAAATGCAGTTTCAGAAGAATAACTACGAAATTGAAAAAAAATCACCTGGAACCCTTTATTCTAACTGTTCCGCGTTCATGTTTTGCACAGACGATAAATATTTACTTTGTTAGGAAACTCATTAAAATAACTACTTTTTAGTTTTATTTTGAAGATTTTAACAGCGTAAAACTAGAAGCTTAAAAAGCTTCCAACACTAAAAATCTTCAGCTGTCAACCAGACATGCTCTCAAGTTCAATAAAAGAAACATAGTAAGTAATCTATTAACTAAACACTATTAGCCTGTAATGAAACTTTGATTTATTCGTAAATTTACTACTCGTAAATAATAGCAACAAAATAATCTTACTACTATTATATATGCGAAAGTTTGTATGGATGGATGTATGGATGGATGGATGTATGCATGTTTGTTCCTCTTTCACGCAAAAACTACTGAATGGATTTTAATGGAACTTTTACCATAATGTAGCTTATACATCAGAATAACACATAGGCTATAATTTATAACGATATTCGAAAAAGTTCAATTGGTAGTGCTTTTTTCATTCCAATTTAAGCACATTTTTCGCATAAATCCGCGAAGGCTTACAACAAACTAATTCAGTATTTAGTGTATCATCTCAACTCCCTGTCGCAATTTAAAATTGCGAGCATCATTTCTTCTTTCCGTATTTAATGTTCAAATCTTTTCTCAAGTCAAATCATGAAGGTTTTTTTTCCAGCTTCATGGGGAATATCCAGGCTTTTACCAGGATTTGTATTTAAAACGTTTTGTAGTCTTAGTAGTGTAAGTAGTTTGGCACGAAGGCCTTATTTATAAACTCATTGAACTTAAATTCCCCAACTATATAATTAAAATAATTCATCACTTTCTCCACAAACGCACTTTCCAAATAAAGTTGCAAGAGCATCTATCAAGAAAACATAATATTAATGCTGGGGTCCCTCAGGGGTCCTCAATTTCTCCTACCTTGTACAACATCTATACATATGATTTTCCCACCTACCACAAACATCTTACATATCTATTCGCCGACGACACGACACAAGTATTCTAGTGGGCGAATACAATAGAAGATTCGCACGTAATTATCTACAAGACAATGTAAATATTATCTCCGACTATCTTAACAAATGGCGCATCGCAATCAATCCTTTCAGAACACAATCTGTTTTTCAAAAGGGAACATCACGTACCCTCCTCGCGTCATACTAAATAACGTTGAAATTATTTAATCTAGAAGTGCAAAATACTTAAGAGTCCACGTAGACTGCAAGCTGACATTTAATACTCATATCACCGATGTGGTGAAGAAGCGAAAAATAAAACTAAGTTATGTAGGCTATGTCCTGTCCTTATTACATAGCAGACATCTAAGTACTAAAAGCAAACTATTGTTGTATAAAACTGTAATTCTTCCTGCACTCCTATATAGCTTTCCAGTATGGGGACAGGCAGTCAAGTCTAATATGAGGAACATACAAGTTCTCCAAAACCAAACTCTCAGAAAAATCTTCAATGCCCCTTGGTATGTCTCCAACAAAACTCTTCACAACGATGATAACCTTCAAGTCATCACATCCTACATCTTGGATACATCTACAAATTTTTTCACCAAGCTTGAGAACCACCCCAACTCACTAATTCATGATCAAGTTCATTGAACCTACCACCACGGTGGTACTAGGTTCCCATCTTATACCATGCACATCACCTGCTCCCTCGGATCTCTTAGCCATTCCTAGTACAGTTACTCCTATCTCCCACACTAGCCACTGCCTAGCCAGCGGCTTGCCGCTTTGCCTCACTACGAGGCCTCTGGCCTTCTCGCTTTTAGAGACTCTCCACCCCTACCGGCAAGAAAAGGCTTGCTGGTTAGGCGCTCCATAAGACCCCTACTATGTTAGGATCGGCCCTAACTGTTGGTTTCTTCCTTGCCCACTTCCGGTACGAAGTGAGTACAGAGAGTGAGGCAGGTCCCTCGCTCTGCTATTTCCTAGGCGTTGTTATTCTAAACTATAGTAATTCTGCACATACCTTTAACCTAGTCCTTCCATTTGCTTCATTTCAGCTCAATCATGTTCTGTCTCTCACCCAAACAGCGAAAAAGAGCGCATCTCTAACGCAGTTTTTTCTCACTATCTGTATCTGTATCTGTAGTAGTGTAAGTAGAATATTTATCCTTAAGCAATGTGTTTCTTAATGTGCATTGCTGCGGGAAAATATTATTTTTTTAGAATAAATTGTATTCCTTTATTAGTAAATTGTTCACTGTATCAATTATTTTCACAAGTTTCGTAAATTTGTCGGTCCTGCTTAATCGGGTAACGAATAAAAAATACAATTTTACGGTATTTTTAAAAATTTGTTTGCGCTGACTGGGCGGGTACTTACAATTGGTCACTTAGAATCCAATCGAACAGGTATCTTGCCGAATTTGTTGCAAGAATATTATAACTAAGATTATGGGTAATTTTTCAACGGACGCCAGTTTTGGCGCCAAAGACTATGTAATAATACTTTGCTTCTTACACGATATAACTAAAATAAAACGATTGTTGTCTGATATTTGTAAACTGCGCCAAAATCTTAATCATCGAGATAATACTCCCACAGTTGAAGAAAAGTTCAGGTTTTTTTTTTTTTTTTTTTTGGCCGATTCCGTACGTTGTCATTAATAAACTTTTAAAACTTACGTCAAAGCGTAAAGTAATCCGCATACGAAATTAATCAAACCCCAAAACTAAAACTACCATTAATTTGTGTTTTTCGCACAAATAATTGTCAAATGCTCCCTACTAATTTCGAAATCACTTAGGACAAAAACTTTTAGCGTCATTTCATGGTCAGCAATATTTTCTCAGCATTAAATGACAATTTTTCTTTGACAAAAATTACTGACTTTATAATACCTAAGCATATTTTCATAAAGTAGGGAGGGGAGGTATCCCAAAATAGTTACCGCAAATTTAGCGACATTTTAAATTGTCAAAGCGGTACGTTTTGAGTTCTTTTAGTTTAGGGAAAAAAAAGGCGATTATAAATTGTTTCTCAATATATTTACTGGCTCAGGCAATGCCGGGTATTTTTGCTAGTTCATAATAGTTATCAAGTTAGCAAGGTTTGCTTGCAAAATTAGTTATGTACATCATACAAAAATTTGGATTTCGTTAAAAAAAAAAAAAAAAAGTTTAACATGCACATTTTTAGTTTTAATTCAATTTTAACTTCAAATATCTTGTTCTATACTGAAACTATTAAAGATTTTTTAGCAAATATATTATCTGAAAAAGTTTTGTATAATCAAGTTTTAAACCTGAATAAACATGGGAAAACATGGAGTTAATTTACTCCAAATAACCAATGCTCCCCAAAGTTCCCGGATTATTCACATAGCCCTAAAACTGCTGACTTTTTACATCTCTATGTGAAGCTGATTAGCTTCTTTATAAGGAAAAGTATGGTAAATTATTCAAGCATAGCTTTCAAAAGCGAATAACTTCATCTACAGTTCAATGATTAAAATTATGCCATACAGAGTATCCTTGACACGACTGAAAGACTTTTCATGAACTCTATATCAGCAATGAACAATGAACATTCTTTATACAGATCTATATCAGATTTTTTTTTATCAAACAACAAAACTTCTCCATTCCATATTCATGAAAAATTGAAAAGGTAATTTTAAATTCTTTTCATCCGCAGAGACCTTTTATGCTTTCAGGTATATCATCGACTTAAATTATTTCCAAAGTCACATCAAAGGACGTAAACAGGAATTTTCAGAGTAAACAGAAATAGTTCAATTATTTTGATTAAATGTTCTGATGATCGACAACATCTCGAGGCTGCTCAGTAAATATGCCCTCCAACTAATGTAAAGAATTTCCCTCTGGTTTGGTGCATACACGCAAGGATTTGACGTGAAGGCATTCTCCTGCAGAAATAGTTTTTTTTTTTTTTTCAAAATTTTGAAGAATGACTTATGATATAACAAGCACAGTATGAACAAAATATTATAACTAATGGTTCGTAAAACCTATTATGTGTCGGACTTAAATAAGAGCTGAACATAGTTTATTTATGCCCGATGGATGAAATGATAGACTGCAATTAAAGATAATTTCCCAATTCATTAAAAAATCATGCATTAAACCTGAATGTATTATAATTATTGAAGCTATGCCTTTTCTAGGATGTTGGCAGCCGGAGGGAATCGAGAATAAAATATAAAAAAACACTTTTTAAGTTTAAAGATTATTTCTACTAGGTTCTCACTAAAAAGTATGAAATAAAATAAATGTATGATTTCTTGATGACAACAGTTAAATTTTTAGTTGATCTAATTATATCTTTGTTGATTAATTCTAAAGCAAGAAATGAAATTTAATTCAAAAATTTGAAAAACAAAATAGGCCGTATACAGCTTAGTATGAATAGCTTTAAGTGTACCGCCTAATTCTTTAAATGTACCGTAGAGAAGAAATAGACGGTACTTTTAAAGCTTCAAGCTTTAAATGCTTGAATTAAAGGTTTAGTGTTAAAAAAATAATAATAATAAGTGAACAGATCATATAATAGCGCAAAATATATTAAAGTTACTACATTTTTCGTCAGTAAAAACATAATATGTGCGTTTAAAGTAAATGTTAGGTATATAGTTAGGAAATTAACTCTTCAAAACCATTCACAAAAATTTTAAATTTAATGATATGAGGACAATACTAACTAAAACTTTAGCTTGAGGAAAAACATTGAACCAACTAATTAGTCTGTCTATATATCGGGAAAAATAGAAATTGTAATTTCGAAATGAAATACAATTTACTTTTGTAAGCTTTAGAAAGCGACTAACAACGGCTAGCTAATAAAATCACTGTTAGACTAATAGTTTAGCCCTTCTTTTAATTAGCTTTGTAGTTTAACACTAATAGTTAAATCAATAGTGAGCGAAAACAAAGTAAATATAAGCAATTAGTTTGATAAAATACTTTTCAATCATTCCTGAATGCTTCCACTTTAATTTTAATTTGAGATTTCAGTTTCGCAAGGTTTTATCAATTTATTAATTTTCCATTAAACAGCTAAACTGTGCAGAGAATAATATGCGGCAGTGAGAAGCAAAGGAATGGGAGTGAACTTTATAAAGTTTTAACTATTGATGCGCCGATTAATCGGCAGCACCAATTAGTCGGCCATAATTGGCTACTTTGCTGATTATTTATAATCCGCAAAATTTAGATAACTAATTGGTGGGATTTTTTTGAATGCCTTTAATGAGAAACTGATAAATATTGTAAATAAATGAAATATAAATAAATTCGCAAGTAAATAAAAATAATTTCTGAAAACATTACTTATTTTTTTTAAATTTCATGTATGGATGTTGGTTCAATGAAATTTGATGAAATTTTGGAAAAAATAGGGAAATAGCGAAAAATAATTCGTCTCTTAGTAACTATTTCTGGAATCGAAATTGTGAAAGGAAAAAAAAAGTGATGAGAAAGTAGTAGTAAAAAAAATAATCATGATCAAAATCGGCCTTACCGATTAATCGGCCAATTATCAACAGCCGATTATTTCGTGATCGCTAATTGGTCAATTTGCTTTGTTGGTGCATCCCTAGTTTTAAGTAAAGCACGTTTGAAATTATTAGGTAGGTTTCGCCAATTTTTCTTTCTAAATTATGCTATGCAGCACTTACTAGTGTTACTAGTACTGTCAGTTGCTCCAAAATAGAGGAGAGGTTCACCTTTTCATTTCTTCTTGTTATATTCCAGCTTATAAATTTTGGCACTTGCATCCCATTGCTTAACACTGCCTCATATGCAGACGCAAATTCTTTAATGCATAAGAGCCAATATTTAGAAAAGTGCCAATTTGAAGTTGGAGTTTTCTGAAAAAAAAATTTTTTTGCAGAAAAAAACTAATATTGGATTTTAAGTCTAAATTGGGTCTAAATGCAAGAAAATAAAAGGGGGAGGTCAAGGAAGTTATTTACCCCCTCTTTAGATTACTCACTTTTAAGCCGTTACAGATCTGATGAATGTTACAGATCTGATGTTAATATGAGCTACATATTTGAGTTTATGCTTTCAGTCTTCGTTAACATCTCTAAATATGATATCATTTCCTTGCATTTTTAACATAGAATTAAGAAAATTATATTAAAATATATATATTAGGCTAAAAAATCAAATTTCATTATAAAAAAGCATTTCTTGGAAATAAAAATGAGCGATAAGGTTTTTAGATAAAATAAATTATGAGATTACCAAATCCAAGCTAATAAAACATTTGTTTTGTTTTGAAACAACACACAACTTCAACTTTTGCAACACACAACTCTGCTGCTTGCTTTTCTTTAATTAGTTACAGGGAATTTAATTTCTTGATCAGAAATTCAGTTTAGCATGCTAGTTATTATCTAGTTATTTAGCGAAGTTATGAGAAATTGAAGCACCAAAAAAATAAATAAATAAAATAATAATAATTAATTAACTTAATTTCTGCAGTGTCAATTTTTCTTATTTTACTAACTTCTATTGTTAGGTCATACAAACCACAAATGAAGCAATTGTACTGAAACTCATTGCTTTTCATTTTTTAAGAACAAAAATATTCAATATATATGGCTAAAACCTATTATTTTTGCTTTTTATAATTCTGAAACGTGTGAGTTAGTTCTGTAACATATTCGCTGTTTTTCAATGTTACCGCTCTGACTGTTACCGATCTGACAAACTGACAAAGTTATTTTTTTATTTCCGAGTCGATCACACTAAACCAAAATCAAACACGTGGTTTTTTCACTTGTAATAAAGGACTATACTTATATATAAAATAATTTTTAAAATAATAAAAACTGCGCATTTTAGAGCGTGTTACCGATCTGATGACTCAAATGACACACATTTTATAAAATCACTTTTAAAAAACTTACCTACAATTTTAGATGCAGAAATGCAAATTTTTAATTACGATTCGATAAAACAGTCAGCCAGGTACTCAGTATCACGTGGTTTTGGTGCAGGAAATGATTTTGGGAGCCTAAACATTGATCGGAAGTTATTGTTACCACTCTGACGGCGAAACTTGGGACACGCTTATTTCGCATCGGCTAGAAAATCAGAAAACGATTAAAACAAAAATGAAGTAAAATATTAACAAAGGGGTAAAAATAGAATCGTTTTTTTGTGCAAGTGCGTTTTTTTGGGAAGTTAGAAAGTGCGCATGACCTGTTTGCATGCTAAGCTTTGCTACTTGGGACACGTTACCGATCTGATTTTTGATGTATAAAAATAATATTTTCTGAAGAAAAAATTTTTTTTTTCTGATGTTATTAAATGAAATGAAAGCAGAACCTTATCTTCTTTCTGGGGAAAATTATTTTTTTTTAACTAGTTATTGAAATACTAGTGAAAATTCCATTGGGACTCAAATTAGCACTTTTCTAAATATTTGCTCATAAATGAATTAAGCTGAACAAATTCAGCCTGTCGAATATCTACTTTGCAATGGAAATTGAGCACAAGTGTTTTGTAACAAAAAATATCTTCATCGGAACAAGGAAATGTAGAAATGAAACAAAAACTTACATTGCAAAAAATGAACTGTTGTTTTACAGTATAATATTGGCAGCTGAGGTTCTAATTTAAAACTGTAAAATTCAGTAATAAACTGTAAAACAAGTGATTTTACAATTTCTTACAAAGTTTCTTCTAAAGTTAGATATTGTACAGTTTATTGCCCTAAAATTTAGATTTAATATACTGTAAAAACAACAGTATAATACTGGCAGCAAAAGTTCCAGTTTAAAACTGTAAAATGCACGATAATTCACTGTAAAATTAGCAATTTTACAGTTTATCACTGTAAAATTAGCAATTTACAGTTTAGTACTGTAAAAGTAGAAATTTTACATTTCATTACTGTAAAATTAGCAATTTTTACAGCTTATTATTATAAAACTAGCAAAAATGCCCGGAGTTGCCTGGGTCAGTAATAATTTATAGAAACAATTTATACTCACCTTTGTTTTTTTTCCTGAACTGAAAGAACTCAAACCACACAAAATTTGCGGTAACTGTTTTGGGTTACCTAGGATAATTTTACTCCCCTCCCTACTTAATGAAAATACATTAAGTACTCGTATTATTATGTCACTAATTTTTGTCTCAGAGAAATAGTCATCAAATGCTGAAATACTATTGCTGACCATAAAATGACGCTAAAAGTTTTTTGAACTCAATGATTTCGAAATTAATAGGGAACATTTGACAATTATTTGTGCAAAAACGCAAATTAATGGTAATGTAGTCTGGTTTAAGGGTTTGATTAGTTTAGTATGCTGATTACCTTACGTTTTGACATATTTTTTAAAAGGTTTTTATTGGATACATACGGAATCGGCCAACAAAAGAAAAAAAAACTGAACGTTTCGAATGTGGGAGTATTATTTCCATGATTAAGATTTTGTCTCAGTCGATAAATATCAGACAATAATCGTTTTATTTTGGTTACTTAGTGTAAGAAGTAAAGTATTATTGCGTAGTCTTTGGCACAAAAACTGGCGTTAGTTGAAAAAAAATCTCCGAGCATCTCAGTTATTAAAATTAAGCATTTAATTTAGCATTTAGCACCCCAGAGACCCCCGTACCTTTCAATTTGCTTGGATTAACCGGTTATTAAAATCTAGCAATAAATTTGGCAAAATTCCTGTTCAATTGGATACTAAGTAACTGCTCAATTGTAAATACCCCAGAAAGTGCCAAATCAACGAAAACAAATTTAAGAAATGCCAAAAAGTTGTATTTAAAGCTCCATCAAATTGGAAAATAATGAACCTAATTCATTTATTAGTTGCCAATCTCATCTAGCGATTACGTTACCGATATTCTAAAACATATTTACAAAACTCGCGAAAATAATTAATGCAGTGAACAATTCTTACTACAGAAAATACTGTTGAATATAAATTATACTACAAAATAATATTTGCACGTTTCAAAGCACAATAAGAAAACACATTGCTTACGAATACATATTCTACATATACCTAAGACCACAAAATGTTTTGAATACAAATCATGGTAAATAGTCCGTGGGACAGTAAGCCATATCGTTTAGTTTGGAAGAAATAATTTTGGCACACGAGAAAACAACGGAAGTGTACGAAAAAAATGCTTAGTGTGAAGAATATTAAAAGTTCTGGAATAAAACGCTGCTCTCAAGTACAAAAAAGTGCATTAAATAACGAACTATTTCACAAACGCGTAGGTAATATTACACCGAATTTTCTTCGATGAGCCAATAGGAAGCGCCGAAAACGTAAACAAACTTTCGATCGTAATGCGCAGAGTTTATTTTATGTAGCTTATCTTAAGTGCAAGAGCAAAGCGTTGTGTATTAACTGTTTTGGTTTGTCAGATAACGAAATATTTGTTTTATTCTTCGAACTTTGTTACTAAAACGAATTTTTGTTCTAATAGAATGTCAAATTTAATAATAATTTGGCATCACAGCGTCGTTTTCTAACGTTTGGCAACAAATCTTTTACACCGTTATGTCTGAGTCATGTGCACTGCGTCGTTTGTGTTTTTTCGTTTTGTTTTTAAAATGCTATCGTGTTTTTCAACATACATCATTGGAGTTCTTCATGGATCAAGATTCATTCTTATCACATTATTTTCTAAATATTCTCAAAAATGTGTTGAACTGTGCTGCGGAACTTACATGGCAGAAAGCAGAAGTATCAACTCCGTCACAGAACATCACAGTAATCACGGCATTTAAAACCGATTTGAATCAACTCAAGATATTTTCTGGAAACACAATCCTCTTTTGTTCTTCTAAATGTCTTGAAAAATGAGTATGTGCTACAGGTTTTATTATTTTCATATTTAATTTCGTTCACACAGGTTAGTATTCACTTACTTTTCAAACGATTTACTGCAAAAAGACCCCCGAGTAGAACTGAGTAACCTTTTTCACAATATGTATTGAATTTGCCCTTTTGCCTTGACCCATCGTTTAGAGGGGGTTAAACTGCCCCCGGTCCACCCCATTTCTTTGAAAAATTTTGTTTTTTGTCGCTCCCACTTATATGTAAAAAACATTTTTACGTATAAGTGTGTTCTTTCTTGTTTTCCTATCAAATTTACTTTGAGTATACAACATTTTATCCCCTTCTCTATACTTTTTTGAATAGGGGCGTGCACAAGGGAGGTGAATACACCTGTTAGTCTGGAAAAAAGCTTTTTATGTTCGAGCTTTAAATTTTTCTGTCATTTTGTAAAAAAAAATCGATTGGGAATATACACCCTGATGTTAATAAAGCAAGCCTAAAATTGAAAATCGTTAAATAAGGAGGGAAGTATGTGCAGGGTGTAAAAAATATGGTGGAGGGGGGGGGGCAGCAATTTTTGGCCAGACCAAAATTTCTGTACACACTCCTGCAGCTCCTGAAAAGAATTTGGAAAAAAGGGCCTGTCCATCCCCCCCCCCCCCCTTCGGTGGAAAAAAATTGAAATGACAGGCCTGGATGTAACTAGTGGCGTAAAGAATGAAGGAGTCTTTACAGACTGGAAAAAAAATTTATAATTAATTCTTGCGAGGGCTAAATGTTACCAAAATATATTGATTTTTATATATCTCCCCTCCCCTAAATTATAGGCTTGGGCAAAAAGTACAAATTAAATACATAATATAGGTAAAAGGATAATTACGTTCAGAAAATGTGCATTCACATTTTGTTTCGAAACTTGGTGGGGGGGGGGGTAGGACCCACATGATTGTCCAAATGACAGGCTTGATTACATGTAGCCCTTATTCAATGAAAAAAGCATCCAGAGTCGGATGACTTTTCATTCATGAACTCTCCTCTTTTACATTGAGAAAAGACTTCTTAATAGCTTCGAAACACGTGTCAACAATTTGAATAGAGTCGTTTATGCTTCAAAATGTTGTTATCCGTTGTATTTAATCATTTTAAGCCTTGAGGACCGATTTCAAATCAAGACATAATGAAGATATGGGTATTTTAGTGAATCCATTTTTTGTAACTTAAGCCGCCCCCCTGCACTATTTTGGGGGGTGGTTACATCCGAATTCATACTCCTGGTGGCAATACCTTTCAGAAAAACTAACTCCCATAATTATATTACAAAATTCTCACGGAGAACCAGTTGCTCCCAGACTACCAGCTGAAGTTTTACAGCCGTTCAAGAAAACCACGCGTGAGCACGGCTCGGCACGGCGTCGAAAGAAATGTCGCCAAGCCGAAAGGTAGCCAACCTACAGAAAAAACTGAAACCGTTCCGTAATATATTTTTCGGAGCTGCAGTTCAATTTATTCTAGTATTCAGCGTAAAATAAAATTGTCGACCATGTTTCGTCCGTTATTGTACGAAATTCACCCTCTAAATTACCGTCTATAATGAATTTTACAACTCATCAAACCCGTATTTACCGCAGCAACACCATTGCTTTTACGTGGAAAATCGAATAGACGAGATTAAAGCGGAGCTCATGTTTACATTTTCCTTGTCTATGATTGGTTCCGAGTTGCGGGACGATGCAACGATAAAAGAAGCATGTTCCTTCGCAAAGATGATACAGTTCCTCATTTAATTTCAATTTTCGAACTTAACTGCAGCAGTTAGTTCCAGAACTTTTTTTCTCGTAATTACTAAGCATAATTTTACGAAAAAGTGGTATTTTCTTTCGTGCCAGAATTTTTACTGCGAAACTTGATTTCTAGCAACAATTCTGGAGCTGAACCACGGACTAAAAAGCTCGTTAGCGAGCGGGCGCGCGAGCGTTTCCAGTGTCGATGCAAAAGCCTGGATATTAACCATGAAGCTGAAAAAAACTTTATTTTTGATTTGACTTGAGAATAGCCTTGAAAATTTAATGCGAATAGCGGAAATGATACACGCAATTCTAGCTATCGGCAGGGAGTTGAGATGATGTACTAAATACTGAATTAGTTTGTTGGAAGCCTTCGCGAATTTATGCGAAAAATGTACCTCAAATTGGAATGAAAAAAGCGCTACCAATCGAACTTTTTTCGAATATCGTTATAAATTACAGCCTATGTGTTATTCTGATGTATAAGCTACATTATGGTAAAAGTTTCGTTAAAATCCATTTAGTAGTTTTTGCGTGAAAGAGGAGTAAACATCCATACATCCATACATCCATACATCCATACAAACTTTCACATATATAATAGTATTAAGATTAGCTGTATTATATTGTAAAAACAATCATTTTTTTAGAGAGTGTGGGAAAAACAATTTTTAAACTAGAGATCGTAAAACAAAGACTTATTATCATTATAGATATGAAACTCTTTGGGGAAATAATCTTTTAAAAACTTAATTGAATATTTTTTTTTAATTTGTTGAAAACTTTGAGTTAAAAATGTTTAACGATTTTCTTTCTTCAAATCACTGCTTACCAGAGAAATCCTTTTACTTGTTCCTCTTTTTCACTCTTTTTAAATCCATCCTTTAACTAAAATGCTGTTTCTTAAAGAACGGTAAGTAGTTACATACCAAAAGCCAGATGTTAAAAAACTTAGCATTTTCCAAGGAACTGATTTGGCTTAGCCTCACCCTCTTAGGACAGCAATTAACGAAGAGATTTTTTTTAACAAGTAAAATATTTCTGATACATTAGTGGTGAAAGCATTGTTGCATATTATAGTTACTTGGGATTTCTAAAAAATTATAAATAGAATAAGTGCTTTTAGCTGGATTTGACTTTTTTTGCACTACATTACTATATTTATTACATACAATAATGCTCTTCGCATCTATTTGATTTTATTTATTTATTCATCCAATTATTTATTCTTTACATTATTCCAGAATGGATATCTCGAGATCAATTTTTTTTGCTTCCCTTTCAACGCATATATATGGTAATCATAATCGATTTTATTATACTTAAGGATTACTTTATTTCGTAGGCCAAAGGAATTGAATTTAATTTATTTAGAATGTTTTCTATTTTCGTTTTCTTTTCTCCAAAATATAATGAATAGTTTTTTTTAAAACTATTATAAAACTTTTATCAGTACACTGCAAATAATAAACTGTTGTTTTTACAGTATCATACTGGCAGCCGAAGTTCCAATTTAAAACTGTAAAATGCACAGTAAGAAACTGTAAAACTAGCAAGTTTATACTTTCTTACTGTGAGGTTAAAATTTTAGTTTATTGCCGTAAAATTTAGCTACATTTTACTGTAAAAACAAGAGTATAATACTGGCGGCAGAGATTCCAGTTTAAAACTAAATAATTGTAAAATTCGTAATTTTACAGTTCAGTACTGTAAAGTTAGAAATTTTTACAGTTGATTACTATAAAATTAGCTGTATAATACTGTAAAAACAACATTCATTTTTTACAATGTACCTTTTATTTAATATAACTATTGGGCAAATTTATTTACTTTTTATAATGATTGCTATATGTATTATGGTATAAATTTTAAAATATTACTATGGATAAGTCCATCGGTGTTATTCTTGTATGATATTTCGCTGAATAATAAACCAAAAAGATCAACTGAAATTAATGCGCAAGTATAACTTTTAGAAAACAGAGAAGCTCTTCAATCACTTGTTGAGAACTTGAATATGTTGAGAACTTTAATATATTTGAGAACTTGTTGAGAACTTCAATATGTTGAGAAATTGTTAAGAATTTCAATATATTTGAGAACTTGTTAAGAACTTTAATATGTTGAATATAAATTTTAGTTTGTTTATTTTTATTCATTTTATATTTATATTATTTTATATTATAGGTCGTTAGTGCATATTTGATTGACCACTTACAATCGTGTTTATCAAGATACAAGCTTGTGTAACATCCATGTACATATAAGATAATCATGGTTAATCTGCTGTTCATGTTTAGCTACATATCCATCTATGAAAGCCGCGCTTAGTACTCGCGCACAGTTCCATTTAAAAGGGGGTAGATGGATTCTAGGTGATAACTTTCCGAAGTTTTCAATTAAAACTTTGCATTTGCTTAAATCCTTTCGATATATTCAACTAAACTATGTATTTGAAATTAGCTTCGTTCCACGTTGTTTGATACGGCTCAAAATGCTTTTTATTATTCTTCTGCTTATTGTTATCTTACCTAGCACCCCTATTTTAGTAAGATCAGAGAAGACCTGACGCATGCGTTAAATGCGCGGAAGGTTTCACCTTAGAAGATCAGACAGTAATAACATTTGCAGTTGAATGAGATAAAATAAAGACCATAAACAGCACCGGAAGCTTTTTACTTCCCTTTGATCTCCCCAAGGTTGATGACACTTTCCGTGGCTCGGATGTCCGAAATGATTTCGGACATTTCCGAAGACAGTTATAATTATTTGGCAAAGGAAAAATGCGGCGTTTGGGTTCGTTTTGTTGGTTACTATACGAAAGGTTATTAAACTTGTCAATACAACAGACAGATGAAGATAGGAACGAATAAAATTCAACAAGGAAGGAATCCTAAATAACGTAGGGAAATTTTAAGAGAAGCAGTTTTTAAAAATACAAGATATTTAATTGAATTCAGTGCAGAATTTCAGATATACATTTTTTTTCATTAAAACATTAGTTTATTAAAATGTGACATTTTAGAACATTTCTAAAGCTTCACAATGTCAAGTAAATAAACTTTTACGTAGCCATGGCAGGGAGTTAATCTTCAAAATAAAATTTATGCTTTGAAAAAATTATAATTTTCTGTAGTGTTTTTGCATTGCTATCAATTAGTTATCACATCCCAAGTAGCACACTTCGTTTTTTAAAGGTTACAAAATGGCTATTAACGTTGTAACAACAGCTTAAAAATATTTATAAAACGTTTAAAGGTTATTTGTGCTACCTGGGATATGGTTTAGAAAATGTAACGAAAATTTTCATACCAATTTACTGTCTCGCAAAAAGAACTAGCTGTGAATAAATAAATTGAAGCATAGTTGGCGAAATTTTATTTGTCTCGTAAACTTTAATGCTGTTCCACTTTGGCTTAAAGAGGTAAAGTTGTACAACTTAATTAAATTCGAGTTTAAGTCTTTTTAACCGTTAACTGGTGAGTGGTGTTTTGCAGCTAATTTTAATTATAAAATATTATAATTTTACTTCATTAGATAGCGATATGAGTTCACTTACTTTTTCTTTCAAGTCAAACAGCAAATAGTGCGGTTGTGACGGTGTTGATCACGCCTGCAACACGTACGATTAATTACTTTTCAAGTACATTTTTTTTTGTTCGAAAGTTAATACTTCTTAAGACGATACATAATGATTCCTTATATTCTAATACATCAGAATTGAAAGCAAAGTTTTTGACAATCACCTTGTCTATTTAAAAGATAATTAAGGCTGCGGAGGGGGAAGTTCCGGGTTCGACTCCCAGATCTAGCAAGGATTTACTTTTTCTCTCCAGTTCTTATTCTTTTTGATTGTATGTATTGGGCTGTGAATGGTTGCCAGAACTATAAACGGGTCCTTTTGGCATGAGTGTACTGCAGAAGTTGAATTTCACACCAAATGACGATAGTTTGAAAAGTAAAGCAGCATACCCCAAAATCCCAGCCTATCTAGCACAAAACAACAACAACAACAACAACAAAAGAAAAGTTTTAAATTCCGTAATAGAGTACAAATGTATGCCTTAAAAATGTTGATTTTGCACAAATAGATGAGCAAAGAGTCAACTATTTATAAGTTTTTTTTTTTTTACCTGGAATTTAATTGAATGTGTCGTAGAAAATGCTTGCAAATTACGACTTCAAATTTAAGTTCTTACAGAGGGGTCCTGGCGGCGTTGTTGGTCTGCGCGTCACTTTAAAAAGCCCAGGACGGCGGGTTCGATTCCCGTCCTCGCTCTGGTTGTAACTTCCTTCTCCGTGAGCGTAAACTCTGTCCTATACTATGTATCTGTCTTGTACTATCTGTCGTATTGGACGTGAGTTCATAAACGGGTCATGCGTGACCAAGTACACAAGCTCGAAATATGTGTTGTAAATAAACAAATAAACAAAAACGTTCTTACAGAGAATTCGTAATGAGCTTCAAGAAGAGTGAAATCTTTCTGATGCCTCTGGTTAGGAATGACTAACTTGTTTAGTTTTAAGCGAGTTACGTAACATGAATTTGACTGTCGTAATTCAATTTTAAAATAGCTACACTGTTCCAGACCAGCAATCCATCAGGAATTAAATTGTAAAGCTGGAGAAGAAAGTTTTACAATCTAATTTCGTAAATTTGCCGGCAGATTTTCCAAGAGAATCTTTAATTCTATTGAAATAGAAGGACACTGTTTTATGCATTTACCTGGTTGCGGTCCCTTGGTAGAGTTGTAGCTCATCTAAACTGGAGCATCCTTTTATTGCTCTAGAAAGTTACATTAAATTTTTATTCAATGCGTCAAACTCTTTACTTTACTTCGTTGAAATTACTTCTTACTTAGATCTCACGATATCAACAGGAGTCACCTTGTACAGTTGATACAGAGGATTTTGAGTACTTCATACTCTTCTGTGGAGAAGCAACCGAGTTGTACATAATCGACATTACTGGCCAAAAGTATTGCAAGTTTGGGGAATGCAAAAGTTTTTCAAGCAAAAAGCATAGAAGTAAAGATAATACTGATTTATATTTTTTCTAACGAACTGATATTTTTGATTTCAATATATTAAAGTAGGAGGAATCGTATGTGCACTGCCCCTAGCAGCATAATCTCATCGGCCAATGATCGGCCATTCATCGAAACTGGATGAAATTCTCATCGGCCGATGATCGGATTCGATGAGTTCTCATCGGGAATTGCTCCAAAATGTCTCATCGGCCAGACAGAGTCCGAGCAGCAAAATTCGATGAGTTTTGCTCGAAATACAATGAGATTTAGAGCAATTTACGAGCAGTGCAGTCCCGTGCCGATGAATTTAGAATCAATTTCGGATGCTCGGCTTATTTTCATCGGGAAAGTAGATCGGAAAGATATCGCTTTCCGATGAAAGGTAGCTCATCGAAAACCGTGCTCGGATACTGATCGTAAAGATGTCATCGTACGTTACGGGATCACTTTACGAGGAGTTCGATGATCGGCCGAGCAAAATCCGATGAATTGATGCTACTTGGGTTGTACAGTTGATACAGGGGATTTCATTTTCGAGTACTTCGTACTCTTCTGTGAAGAAGCAACCGAGTTTTACATAATCGACATTACTGGCCGAAAGTATTGCGAGTTTGAGAAAGGCAAAAGTTTTTCAAGCAAAAAACATAGAAGTAAAGATAATACTTATTTATATTTTTTCTACCGAACTGATATTTTTGATTTCAATTTCTTAAAGTAGGAGGAATCGTGTGTGCACAATTCAAGGTGCTAGGACAAGGCAGATATTTTTTTCTGATAAACTGTGGTAAAATTATGCTTCGGTTTTACACTATACTTCCTGTGCTTTATTTTTTCAACTCGTGCATTATGGATACAACGACAGCAGTACAACTTTTACCACGGGCAAAGCCGTGGCGGGTAACTCTAGTAATAGTTATAAATGGAAAGAAGTCAAGTTTGGTTGTTATAGAAAAGGAAGAAAGACAAATCAAACGAATAGGTTTTAAAAGTTTTTTTTTTTCTGGGCAGTTTCTCAACGGGGACTGTATGAATCCCGGAGGGGAGGGGAAGGCGCAAGAAATATTTTCAAAATAGAGAAGACATGAGTCGTGCGAAGAGGGCCACGGTTAAACTATGTTATCTATTAAAGTCTTTCAGAATGGGGAAACTATTTCATCTAATTTTGATAAAATCTACATATAACACATATGCATGAATGATAGAAAAAGTATGAATCTTAAATAAAATTATGACACAAAGCCTTCCTATTCTTATTAGTCATTTTTTTCTCTCTCGCTCTCAAATGGCAATTACTTTAAACATATTGTGAAATAATACCACAAGCGATTTGGGATTTCAGGAAACGCATTTATTCACAAAATAGACTCGTAATTGTTCACTTAATAACTATTATTTCTAAGAAGAAAGCTTACGTGACTACAAAATCATTTACAATTTGTCTTTTTTTATGTTACTATATGGGCAGTTTTTGCAATATTGCTCAGAATAATTTATTTAAAATTTCGCATAAATATAGCTTTTAAATTTTCAAATTATGGGGCGTATATTTCTTTTTAACCAATTTTCTCTTAAAAGCTTTTAAGAAAAAAGAAAAATAAGAGCATCAGAGAATAGAATATAATCTCGTCAAAAACTAGCAATAAATAGAGTTAAAATGAATAGATTTTGAGAAAGAAATCAAATCAGTTTTAAAAAATGTTTAAAAACGTTGTACAAAATTAAAAGTAATCTTATGATGTATGGGAAATATTTGTCTGACTATACTGCTCCTAATGGACTCTGAGAATGATTCTAGGATGTTTTCCATAGACTTTCATGATTCTGGAAAGGACTTATTTCCATTCTTCAAGCTTTGATTTGAACAATAGCTCGCTCTTTTTTGTGTAGTTATTTATTTATTTATTTATTTAGACCCCACCACTCACCACCGTACCTACCCTGATTAGGGTTTAACCGGATGTGGTGAATGGGAGGAAAAGAAAAACCAACGAACGACCAAGTGCCCGGAAACGTACATTATAGTATGTAACTGCACATTAATTTACATAAAATAATGTACAAACTGCTTGAAAAAAAAAACAATTTTGATCTATACCAAAACAGGCAATAATATATCGTTTCAAGTTTTTAGGCGGGATGTTTGTATTCTTGTGAGTACTGAGTAAAAATATTATTTTATGGAGATTCTTGCGAGTAGCTGGATGATGTAGAATATGAACTATATTTTTGGATACAGGAAGGTTGGAATTATATGTGCAGAGGAAAGAGCTAGTTAACGGACAATTGAATACGTAATGTTCAGAAGTTCCAAGTTGTCTAAGAACACATTATGGTGAGTTTATTATCTTGAATCTGTGTAGATATGAAGGAAACGGACCGTGTGCGCTAAAGAAATTGTACTTCCATTGGATGTTTACATCGTGGTTTTAGTTTGACTTTCGGCAGGATATCGTGAACTCTCCAACCGGTTTCTGCATTGTCACAGATTTCCTGACAATTGCAAAGAAGATCAGACCAAAGGTGAGCATTTAAGTGAAACTAAAGATAAAACTGAGGGCGGTAATGTTTGAATTTTGTGTAAATCCGTACCTGATAGATGGAGTGGTTTTGTGAAAAACCGCTTAAAATGTAAAACCAAACAGTTTTTTCTTCTTTTTTTAGTTAAATTTGAGTTTTAAAGGCTACTTTTTAAGTAATAAAAAGTGTTTATTTATAATATTAATACCAGCAGCTGAAGGTAAAATCCTTTTACTTATGTACCAATAATGCCGGTAATAAAATGTGTGTGACAAAACCTCAAAGATATTACAAATATTATAAATACACATTTTAGCTTACTTTTTTATTCCTTATTATTTTCTTTTTCAAGAGGTTGGAACGGAAGAATATGTTTGCACGCTGAACATTCCTGATGGTTATTGATTAACTGGAATGTCAGATTCAATTAACAATTTCAAAAAATAAATAAATAGATAAATATCATTTTCCAATCAAAATAAATAAACTACAACCGCTTTCATACTTGATCAAAACAAGAATCGAGTTATAACCTTTTCCCATGCATCTTAATTCTATTACTCTAGATTTGTTGGGCATTTTAAGTGAAACATTTTACTTCTAATTAAATTAACGATTTCAATTTCAATACATTATTCGTTAAATTTAAAAAAATGTACTTCGTTTTACACATGACAAATTCTTACTTTTATATATTTTTACATATTCAGTATTTAAGTTTCGCATTTTTAAAATTAAAATTCTACGTTATAATTCTCCTTCACTTTTACGCGTATATATTAAAAATATGTGCTTAAATTAGTGCTCACTTTTTAAAACATAAATATCTTGAAATTACTGAAATCTAGCACCTATAATTCGTGGTTAACATAATGATAATATAAACCGCAATATCTAATATCTTTAAACGAGCAATTCTTGTATATATATATATATATATATGGTAGCTGTGGTAGCTCTTTGAAACTGGTAGCGAACATATTTTTAATAAGAAGTATAAAACTTTGCGAAAAATTAGTTGAAAAACTGAAGTAGTGAGAAAATTCCCAAAAGACCCTGGGGCCTTCATCAGGGGGACTTCCCTAGGGCAGGGAAAAGTGAAGTGAGATGTTTCTATCCAGTTGCAGGCAAAACGCCTAAAAAGATGCAACTTTTAACCCCCGACATCTCACAGATAAGCATAAAGTCACTAGAAGTCCAATTCATTTAAGCAAAAACATAGGAGAATACAGTTCAAAAAACACCATATAAAATCAATAAAACTCAAATGAAACTGAACGACATGAAATTAAAATAATACAAAAACAAGAACTCTCAACCAACACTATAAGAACTACAAGTCTATGGCTTCTTCAATGTGCTACTGATAAGACTCAATTTCGCGGGGTAGCAGTTTTCAGTGAAAGTTACAATTAAATGTCTTATTGATGAGTCTAGATTTGAATTATTGTTGCAAATTTTTTTGTATCGTGAAACTTGTGAAATGATAATGTTCTTGAAAACCTTTTTACTTAGACAACTGTAAAAATGGATATGTGCGTGCACTTTGAAGTTGAAATCTATATGTTTGTCATAGAGTGCTAGATTGACACCTTTATCTTCTAGTTTAATATAAATGTCCAAAAAGGAAGCAGTGTTGTTAATATTTGTTTGTTTAAGCAAAAGTTCCTTTGGATAAATATCCGTGTAGAGATTATGGAAATTACTGCTGTTAAAAATTATAATGTCATCAATGTACCTGAAGGCCTCGAGATCATTGTCGATCAGACAATTTGATTCATAAACATTTAGAAAAAGATTACCAAACGCACTGGAAAAAGACGTACCCATCGGAATACCATTTATTTGCTCATAAAAATTAGAGCCATTAAACAGATAGTTTTCGAAAACACAGAACTTAACTAAATTTAGCCAGGAGCTTTTTTTAATCCCTATGCAGTCTTCATACTTTTCGTAAAGTTTATTAGAAATGTCTAAAATTAGATGGTGGGGAATATTTGTAAAGAGATTTTCGAAATCAAAAGTATTAATACTGAAAATATTGTTATTATGGTTATTTAAGAAGTTCAGAATCTTTTGGTTATTCAAAATGATTAAGTTTTTTTCTTCAGCAATTTTTTCCAAAATATTTATAAGTTTTTCGAAGAAAATATATCCGGCTCTAACGTTATAAGAATAGGTCCTACTTGTAACAAACCTGAATTTAATTGGATTTTTATAAAACTTGACAGTGATAAAAAGGAAAGGATACTTAAAATTAAGATGCTTTGTGTTTAAGATTTTATCATATGCGAATAACATTTTCTTAAGGCTGGATTCTGCTTCACTAATCTTAATATATAAAAATTACGTGTCCCTGTGTTTGTGGCCAATGGACTCCTCAGCTACAGAACTGATTTTAACCAAATTTTGCACACAGTTTCAGTTTGGTCCAACTTAAATGATAGGATAGTTTTTATCTCAATTTAGGACCGCAATATATTTTTTATTGCAAATTATCTATTTTGGCTAAAATGTCTTATTTTAGCTAAAAAGCCTTTTTACTAATCCTTTTTTAACACCTTCATGACTGAGCGACATAAAGCACACGTTCTGGCAGCTTCCGGAGCGCAGTAAACAGGTTGTAAGTTAGCGATGCGTTGAGTGTTTTTTGACTTTTTTGTAAGGTAAATTATAAACAAACGCGTTACTTCCCTTGAAATTTATATGTGATAAGCTGTCAGAAACGATTGTCACTTAAGAGTTTTTACTCCTCTGAGGCTGAGAGGTGGAAAGCGCTTGATGCGATAGCTCCTGGACTGCATTTAAGTGGCTGTTCTTCTTACTACTATTATATACACTGCTCGACATTGAAAATGCAACACCAAGAAGGAGTGGTCAGAAATTCATGCAAATTTTACCGTAGACGCACGTCACTGAGTTATGCAAATGATATGAAATGCGCAGCTCTCCGACGCACGTGAAGTAAGATATAAGAGAATGAAGTTGAAAAGTGGGCTATGTTCATGTTGGTTTTTCTACCAGACTAATTATCGGAGAAATTTGGTTTTTGTCTCGAAGAATACGTGTGATAGAAGGAAATGCCACGCCGTCCTCAACGAAGACACTTCCAGCATATAAACGACTTTACAAGGGGTATGGTGATCGGACTGAGAAGGGGAGGTTGATCCATACGTCAAATTGCAGCTGATACCCACATGGATGCAAGCACTGTGCATCGGCTGTGTCGGAGATGGTTGGAAAGAGGAAATGTAGCCACATTGAGGGGTGCAGGTGCAGCCAGAGTGACGTCAGACCGCTTGGATCGACGGATTCACCGACAAGCTGTGGCGGACCCGCAAGTCACTTGTACGTCGATTCTGCAGCACGTGCAAGGTACCCTGGATGTTCCTGTGTCGACCAGAACCATTTCCCGTCGACTGGTTGCACGTGGCCTGCAATAACGGCGCCCGCTAAGAAGACTGCCATTGACCTCACAGCACAGACTCCAACGTTTGGAATGGTGCCGGACCAGAGCGACGTGGATGGCAGAATGGCAAACCGTAGTGTTCTCAGATGAATCCCGCTTCTGTTTGTCCAGCGATAGTCATCGCATATGTGTGTGGCGTCGACGTGGAGAAAGATCGAATCCGGCAGTAACTGTGGAACGCCCCACAGCGCGACAACGTGGCATAATGGTTTGGGGCGCTATTGCATACAATTCCGTATCACCTCTAGTTCGTATTCGGGGCACTATGACGGCCCAACGATATATAGATAATGTACTGCGGCCGATGGCAATCCCCTACCTTCAGGGTCTGCCAAATGCAATTTTTCAACAGGATAACGCCCGGCCTCACAGTGCTCGAATCAGCCAACATGCTCTACGAGGTGTACAGATGCTTTCCTGGCCACCATACTCTCCTGACTTGTCACCAATCGAACATGTGTGGGACGTGATTGGACGCCGTTTGCAGAACCTGTTACTGCCTCGTTCAGAGGACGAACTCTGGCAAATGGTTGAAAGGGAATGGAGTGCCATCCCTCAGGACACCACCCGCAGGCTTATTGACTCCATGCCTAGACGTGTTTCTTCGTGCATCGCTGTCCGCGGTAGTCCTACTTCTTACTGAGCCGACACCGTCCTCGCTCTAAATTTTGCTTATTTATTTTGAAATAAATATCACTTATTGTTCCATGCTGTCTCTGTCTTCTTACCAAATTTCATCAATTTCTGACCACTCCTTCTTGGTGTTGCATTTTCAATGTCGAGCAGTGTATATACAAAAGTTTGTTTGGATGGATTTATGGATGGAGCAGTCAGTTGATAAGCAGTCCGAAAAAAATTATCTTTTTAAATAAGCCTTTTTTGAGCCTCTGTAGCCCGGGCGACATAAAGCACATGTTCGGACAGCTTCTGGAGCACAGTAAAATAAGTTGTAAATACAGAAACAATAATGGATGATTAATGTAGGTACTTATTTTTTTTGTATTTTCTAATAAAAAAAAACTTAATAAATTCAAAAATTTGCTTATTTATTGCCTTTAAGGCGAAATAGAGTTTGCCGGGTCAGCTAGTCATTGTATAAGTGTTTATATTGGAGTAGTCATTCAAAAGGAGCTGTTTGTAAAGAACTTTACACATAATTGCAAAGTTATTGCTTGCTTTGTCTACTGTAGTGATAGTAAAGGAATTTAGTGATAGTAAAGGATGAAGGCCCCAGGGTCTTTTGGGAATTTTCTCATTACTTCATTTTTTCAACTGATTTTTAGCAAAGTTTTAATATTTATTTTTAATTACTAATTAAAAATATGTTCGCTACCAGTTTCAAAGAGCTGCCACAGGCGCCTTTTGACCTGTGTGGTGAAGTTTATTTTTATTTTTATTTTTCTATATGTTTCTTTAATTACTTTGTTTTTGTTAATGAATTTATGGTATCTCACTCTTACTTAAGCAGCCTTCGGCGCTTTGTAAGTGAAAAGACTTTAATATTAATCTTCGTTAATTTTGATATTCATCAAGTTTTTTAAAGTCTACAGTTAGTAATTCATCTTGTACAGCTCTCAGAATTCCCACGTGTTGACTTGTTGCTTAGTGGTTTTATGTCTTACAGCTTGCTATAGGTTTTACCGGGTTCTTCTAATCATTTTTTCCTTTACAGGTCTCAATTAAAATTATGGAAAGCGAATTAAATTTAAACATACCACATGGCGGGTCGCGTGGGTTAACAAGGGGCCCTGAGGATGACTTAAATGTGGGGTCGACTTCGGTTAAAAAGCTACCACATAAGAGTTTAAGTTCCAATTTAAGTTTGAATTCTAATTTGTTTTTAAGTTCTAATTTACCTAAAGTTGAATTGCGTAATTTTAATAACATTTGCACTGTACCTTTGAAAATTTACTGGAGATGTGGGGACAAAAGATGCAAAATTTTTATATATGGGCGATTCTCTGTAAACTGGTAATTGGCTGTCCGGACCGAGTATTTTAAAAATAATAAAGGGTAATTCCATGTAAATGTCAACCTAGACATGGTTTTTTCATCTTTCAATACATATATCTTGTGATACATCATTTTAAAGATAATTTTTCAAATTTTTAGAATTCAACATAAGTTTTCACAAAATATTACTCCAAACCCCTGAAAAATGGCTGTAAAGATCACATATGCAGTTACCCAAAACATCGCATATTTTTCTAACTTTTCACATTCATATACAATTTAAAAAAATGCAAATAATGATGAATTTTTTTTTAATTATTGAAGAATGATTCTTTTGCTTTACAGAAATGTATATATTTTTTTGTGTTGTCATAAAATGAATATTGCAAAGTTAATGGGTATTCAGTCTGGTTTACTTGTTATGTTAGTCACAAAAACATGAATTAATTCAGTTATTCCCTTCTGGAAAGAAATTTTTTTATATTTTTTCCCCTGATCTCTTCTATGGGATGGGTACAGTTAGACTGATAAGATTGTTCATAAAAAATTTCCTTTTTTCTGGCCATAGGACTTGTGACTAACATAACATCACTGTGTGTGACTAACATAACACGACTCTTTAAGAAATACTTAAATCTTAAGTAAACAATTTATTTGAGAAACAAATTAATTTATCGAACATCTTATTTTAAAGAAGTTAGTGTGACCATATATACTACAGTAATTTATTTTAAAAACAGTTCTTTTAATAGTAAACCTAGAGTCGAAATTTTAGGCTGTAATTTGCGACGCAAGTAAGCACTCGGCATACGAAGTCAACATCTTCAATGAAAGAATTTTAAATTATTTTATAGCTATATGCGGGATCGCTGTGCAATTAGTTTTTCTATGAACATATGGAGCTGCTGCTTACTTTAAAAACATATATGACCCTAACTGCCTCCAGCATCTACAGGTCATGGAGTTTTATGAAATTAGATCATGGAAAGTGCCCACATGTATAGCACAACGTGTGGAGCAGCGTTTTACATGGGCAAACTTTGGAAATTATGCAAAGAAATTACTTCAGTAATAAAAAAAAACAAGAATTGAAGGGTGCTGCTTATTTTTGAGTGAAATTGACTAGGCTGAAAAGAAAGAGCTAGACTTGTTGTTTGAAAATGGGAATCCCCATATAAGTTTTTCGGTAATAATGATATGCTGTAAATATGGAGAAGTTTAAAATTTGTTTATAAAAAATACAGGGAATGATATCCCAAGAAAAGAAAAAAAAATTTTTTTAAAGAAATTGTGTATAGAAGACGAAGTTGCTGATGATTTTGAAGTAGATTCTCCCGGACTGTTCCGAGATACAAAAACTAAGACAGTGGGTAGTTTTATTGTGGTGGTATTTACCTCTTGTAAGGTTAAAAAGAAACATGGTAGGCAGGTTTTAAACATGAATAACAATGATTATAAAGTTCTCTTCGAGAGAAAAAGCTCTGAGGCAACCTATGTGTTTCCCACAAATGAGAACTAATTTTGGATTTAAGGAATTCAAATTTCGAAAGTCTTGTCGCAAACATCTGTAAATTCACGCAGACATTATTACTTTAAATACAAAATTGAACTGGAAATTTGTTTACAGGTAAACATTCGTGTTAATCTTCAATAAAATCTTGCTTGCATTCTAATATTTGTATTAATATTACCTGTAATACACTTAAAGTTAAATGTGTAATCGTGTGTTATGTTAGTCACGTTATGTTAGTCACAGGCAAGTTTTATTAAAGTACTACTTTTTGCAATATTATTTAAAATATATGTCAAATTTAAAATTATTAATGTGAAAACAACATTTCACATAGATACTATCACGGGAAAAATAACAATTTTATGGTTTAGTTTTAGAGAATTGTGTTGATAAATTTGGTACAAAATTTTGAGGGTTGCAAATCTGTTATGTTAGTCACGTTGATCAAAATGTCCCCTAACTCCCAAAAATGAAAGTAATAATATTATTTTTTTTATATTAACGTGAACAACTCATCTATGCGGAGAAGAATAACACCTTGTTTTTGGTATTGTAACAAAATCAAGGCTCACACACAGAAAATAAGATTAAAAATTTATTCTAAATGTTATGTTAGTCACGATGGAATTACCCTAAAGTGTAATAAAGTAATTATCGCTCTTAATACAAGAAAAGCATTAATACTTTGTGGCCCAATTGTATTTGGAGCGATAACAAAATATTTTTTATTTCTAGAAATTATCTAAGCGCCCAAAACACAGTCCCCTGGCTGTCCCAATCCCATAGTCTAACTGTTAAAGATAGTATTCAAAAAACCTATTAATACTACATAAATTGGGCAATTAATATCAAAAAATAGATTAATTAAGCTACATTTTTCTTATGAAATAAGGTATAATTACGTATTTCTAAAACTTAAAATTGTCATGTAAATTCCGTCCGGAGTTTTTTCAAACAGTCCCCTGCAACAAATTCAAAGCTGTAATACGAAACATCTATAACTTTTGCAAATTCTTTTTGGCATAAAGTTTAAAGTAATCAGTGTGAATTTGCCGAAATCGCCGAGAACGGTGTTGAAACGCTACTTTGCTTAGTTTGAGAGCCACATTTGTGATGAAAGTATGCATCAGGGTCGTTGCGAAAACAGTCCTCTGGGAAGTGATTTTATTAATGTCAATTAATTTAATTATAAAACATATTAGTTATTATGTCCACGATTTGTGCCTAAATTTATAGGTAGTCTCGTAACTAATTATGTTCCAATAGTTTTGCAGATATTACGCAACAAAGAGCAGAAACACAGTCCCCTGGCACAGTCCCTTGCCTAGTTATACTAGGCGGGGGACTTACCCCCTATCGTAATTTATCAGAAAAACACAAACTTCAATTGGTCCTCTTTCAAACCAAAGTAATAGGTTTATTTTCTGGGCAATAGTGTTATAATTATACGAACATTTCAAAAAACCGTGCCCGGACAGATTTCGTGTGAAAAATGACGAGTTTACAGAGAATTGCCCATATGCAGAAAAATATCAAATCAGTGACAAAGCCGAGGACTATTTTTGTAAATGTGTCAATGTAATTTATGCAATTGAATGCTTAACATGTGGTTTGATTTATGTTGGTCAAACAAGTAGTAAATTAAGCATAAGAATGAACGGTCACAGATCTGATATACAGAATTTCATAAACACAATAAAAATGACTTTGAGTTAGAACAGTTCCAGGAATACAAATTTGAAAATATTAAGATCTTTATAATGGACATAGACCCAAATGGCACATTTTGACATATCAATGTATTTGAAATTCAAAAAAAAAAAAGTTTTTTTCGGTCATTTTCGCTCCACCCTACTGAATAAGCAACAATTATTTTTTACAGTGAGTTTACGAATGTCCGCGGCGATGGCACAAAAGGACGTCTCCGACAGTATAATGACGTTATAACGTCACAAAATGACATCGTCGAATCCGTCTTCATGTCACAAAAGGGCATCACCGGCAGTGTTAAGAGCAAGAATCTGAGAGAGTGTCACGCCTGTGATTCATGACCTCTCAGATTTTTTCCAAAAAATTACCAAATGTTTATTACCTTATTGAAAGACCAAATCCAGAATGTTTTGCTCTAAAGTTGAGTTGTTTAGTTTTTATGGACCCCTAAAGTTGAAGGTGCGGCATCAAAAATTAAGCAGATTTTCAAGACATGGAAATTGCTGTGAGCCAAAACTCTTACCAGGAACTGTTTAACTCCAATTTTCTTTTTGTATATGGAATATAGAAGGTTGAAACTTTACAAAATGAATGTTAAATTTGTGCTAAGTTGTTGCCGTAAGGTCAGTGAAGGCCCTCAAAACAGGGCATTTTTGACGTTTTTTAGCGTTTTTGAGGTCCAAAAACAGCTTGTACATTTCAGTTGGCACGGCAAAAGTAGTGTCGTTTGAAAGACCAGTGTAAGCACTTTAAAATAATGTATAAATAACCGAGGAAAGTTCAACGTGCTTTTAGTTGCGTAAGGCCGAAATATGACAAATGTCATATTTTACCGATATTCAAACGGTCATAACTTCCTCTGCCAACAACATATTGAAATATTTTTTTCGCCAATGTCATACTCTATTCTTTGTCTTAACAGAACAGTTGAGTCCTTTGAGGCGAAATGTGAAAAAATTTTTTACAAAAAATTTATTTTTTTCTATGCATTTTTTGTAAAAATTTTTTTCACATTTCGCCTCAAAGGACTCAACTGTTCTGTTAAGACAAAGAATAGAGCATGACATTGGCAAAAAAAATATTTCAATATGTTGTTGGCAGAGGAAGTTATGACCGTTTGAATATCGGTAAAATATGACATTTTTCATATTTCGGCCTTACGCAACTAAAAGCACGTTGAACTTTCCTCGGTTATTTATACATTATTTTAAAGTGCTTACACTGGTCTTTCAAACGACACTACTTTTGCCGTGCCAACTGAAATGTACAAGCTGTTTTTGGACCTCAAAAACGCTAAAAAACGTCAAAAATGCCCTGTTTTGAGGGCCTTCACTGACCTTACGGCAACAACTTAGCACAAATTTAACATTCATTTTGTAAAGTTTCAACCTTCTATATTCCATATACAAAAAGAAAATTGGAGTTAAACAGTTCCTGGTAAGAGCTTTGGCTCACAGCAATTTTCATGTCTTGAAAATCTGCTTAATTTTTGATGCCGCACCTTCAACTTTAGGGATCCATAAAAACTAAACAACTGAACTTTAGAGCAAAACATTCTGGATTTGGTCTTTCATTAAGATAATAAACATTTGGTAATTTTTGGGAGAAAATCTGAGAGGTCATAAATCACCTCCTAGTCTAGGCGTGACAGTTTCTCAGATTCTTGCTCTTAAAGTCTTCACATTTTCACATGCCATTGGTAACAATTTTAACGTCTACATGTCACAAAATGAGATCGCTGACTGTATCCACGTTTTCACAGTGCCACTAAGTGCCCGTTTACAAATTAATTGTTGCAGTAACGTCGCAAAGAACATGAACTTTTGCGCAGATGAAACATTTAAAAAATATGCCACAACGTGACTCCTGTTAGATGTCACAATGATTTTAATTGGTAACTCACTCTGACCATTGAAAAACTGCACCCAAGTGGTCAGGCGTCGAACTCGTAACTGGAGGGTCCCGTGTTAAATCCTAGCCGTTCAAAGATCCACCATCTTTACTAATGGTAGCTGAAGCACATTAAATATAGGTCGTGGTCACGAAGTCCTCCAAGAGAATAAATACTACAGGGGCACTGGATCAAGAGTTTGTTCGACTCCTGGCCTGAATCAAAAAACAGATCGCTCCTCAGGGTCTCATCCAATTGGTTAAACCATGTCTAGTGGTAAGTACGGAGGGCGCTGAAGAAAAATGGAATGACCACCAAGACTCGATTGCAGGGAGACCTCTGTAACGTTATTGCGACACGTTGTACTACCATAAGAGAAATGGTAAAATAAACCTTTCTGTAAAAGAAGTCATGCATTATAGTCATGCATATCCCGTACAGTTTATTGTATCGACACCATAGCATGTGTAACGAAGGCTGGCGGCTCAAAGTAAAATTAATTTCCCACTCTCCGTACTTTTCCCCTGATGGTTGTCATAGTTACGGCACTATGGACTTTTCCCCACTTACTTTTGCAACAATATTTAAATGCAAACGGTTAAAATTGCTTTGTGCTTAAACTGTTATTCAATGGAAAATCAACGTTAATAAATCACAACTTTTTCTTGAAATTGCTTGCTTTATTTATGCGTGACTAGATTTGTTGAGAAATAACTGAGACATGAGCATATAAGTAAAAGCAAGGCTTCACTAGATAGCGTTTTATACAGGCTGCTTCATTTGATCAAAATCATTGGGATAAAAACGGATAGATGTCGCCTAGCGACATCTATCGAATTTTGTGGTGACTAACATTATATACAAATCAGATAATAAAAGACAAAATTAAAATTTAATTTGTTGGCGACAATTTTACAATTTGGCATTCAATTCTATTTTATTATATTTTAACGTCATTTAATAGCTTGTTCGATTTGCTGGTTTATTCTGCATTTTAACGGCTTGTTTTAATTAGTTAGCGAATTATTTTTCATTTTAATTGATTCTAATTATAATTAAACTATGAAACGACACTGGCACCGCAGAGCGATAAATGGCGATTTTGGAACGATAGTTCCATCAAAACTTTTGATGAGTTTAGATTGTCAAATTAATTTATTTGGCGATTTTTTTACATTTTAATGGACATTTTGGAATGACTATGGCACTAATATCTTGAAAAGCACATCAAGAATTTGTTCTCCGTAAAGCTTTTGAGAATATTTCAATAACCGAGATCTTTGGTAGTATGTACGTTTCAGTTATAGGTACGTTTTTTAACTTGGCGATGTATTTTCTTACCACCTAAGCGAAGATTAAAATTTTAAGTCTGCATCGTCTTCATGGTTGCTTCTTTTCTCTTATTTTCATTTTAATTTAAATTTCAATGATAATAATGGCTCGATATATTTATTAAACTTATTATATTACATGCTAATGGAGCTTTTAAAGTTGATTTGGCGAGTTTTTTTTTTTTTTTTTTTTAAGAATTCTCGCATTATTTCGCAGCTTTTTTTTCAGTTGGCCCATTATTTTACTTTCAAGTATTAAACGTATGTGTGAAATTAGAAACAAAAAAGGGAAGATTTCGGTGATTGGAAGTCTGGTTATCTTTCCCTATTGGCTTTAAATCTTTGTGGCCAATTTATGAGCGAGGGAAATACTTCCTTCGCAAACATAAACTAAAGAGCAACAAAATAAAGTAATTATCGCCAAAAATTTGGCAACCACACCAGATTCCCAATTATCGAAATATTATCAATGTGTGAAATTTAACATAAAAAGAACATTACCTTTTAATGTTGTGTAAATGAAAAAAAAAATTACATTTGGTCGTCGTAATATTGTAGTTTTGTTTATTTTTTTCGTACTTGTATTGCTCTTTAGTACTAAGCGATTATATATGCTCATTTCGTTGTTACTAAAGAAATTAATATGTTTTGTTGTCAATCGTCTTTCCGTTGAACACCAATCGCTTCATTGCAGGGCATTCATTCTGGGGCATCAAAAGGAAATGTCTCTGCGAATAGATTCGCCATTTATCGCTCTGATGGGTCAACGCTATCAAAATGAACATCTGAGCTTTTGCGTAGCAATTAAGATCGTGTGAGCAACAATAATGAAACTAAATAGTAAATAGAACAATCTTATTTCATTGCTACATTTTTATTTATCGGCTGCGAATTTAAGCGTATATTTTATTAATGCAGAGATGTCAAAATGGAACGCCATTGCTATATGTTGCTAATTCGAAGAAAGTAAACAATGAATGAATGTCGTATGACTGAATCATGAGTTGCGACCAACTTTACCTGAAAAGGGAATTTATTTCCCCTAAAAAGCAGTACTAATAAGGCCTTCGGCATCAATTCACTCTGTACTCCACTTCAGTTAACTATATCAATATTTTTTAACCCTTAAAGATAGGATAAACATCACTTTCTACAGCAGAAACAACATGCTAATAAATGTAAACAAACATTTGGGTGGTCCTCATTCAGCGCTCTCTAGCTGGCAAATCTTTACCATTGATGTTTTGGAAAGCAGCCTGTATAAAACGCTATCTAGTGAAGCCTTGGTAAAAGCGTAAGCCTAATTCGATAAACATAAAATAAATGAAACGCCTCAACGACAGTGCATAAAAAAAAAGTGGAGCTGTTTTCTTTCGTACGGTTTCCATAGAGACGAACCAAAATTTCTAAACTTGATACGCCAATTTACAAGTAAGCGAGTATAGCAACTGGTTAAGTTGTGTAAACCATAAAAGTTAAGAAGGAAATCGTTAGTCACTACGGTTCTTTACCACCCAAGTTAAAGTTTTCTCCCTTAACCATTTCAACTGCCGATTTACTTCGAAATTTCACTGGTTTGCATTACCAATCAAGTTGCCAATTTAAAGCCGTACATTTAACGGGATACTATTGCAGTGCAAACTAGTAATTACGAAATAACTTAAAATATCTAAGCGGATTTACGCTATCGCGACAAGTCTTCATGATTATTGTTTAATATTTCAAATAAAGAGTGGTATTTCGGAAATAGTAAGGAGAGCTGACACACATTTATCCTGCACATATGAAGATTAAATATTTAAGCACTTTAATGGAGATGATTTTACGCTAAGAAATTTATATTGCAATACAACATTTAATTTGATACATAAGGATTAAGGAACTTTTAGAGCAACTTCAATCGCAATTTAAAGTTTCCATTAAGGAATTTTTCTTAATTCCAATCCCACTTGAGGTTCCAAATTGATACCTTTTAATTGCTCAATATTGTACAATGTATATTGTGCTGAAATCGCAATTACAATCTATATTGAATGATTTTTCCTTTTCAATTTTGCTTTTAGATTAGAAAGCGAACTAAAAAGCACACGATTTTAAGTACTCAGATAATGATTTTCGTGCGCGGTTTTTAATGTAATATATCTACTAACTTAAGAACAAAATATCCTCAACTAATGTACCTAGTATAATAAATGTATTTTCGCTTGCAATTTAAAGACTTTTTTAAACTTTGGACGACATTGACATTTTCAGGGGAAAAAATATATGGATGAACTATGCATTCAGAGCTTGGTCCTAGTAGTTTGTTCTAACACATTTAATGAAATCGTTCTGTATGATCATAAAAACACTTGAAGCACAGCTAAAATTGTCACTAACTACCTTCTGTATGAATAAATTAGCGTTTTTTAAGTTCACGTTTAAAGTATGATTCTATAAAAATTGACGTTTAGAAAAAGGAATTTTTCTTCTTCATATATGAAAACAGGTGCATACTACTGTCCGTCCTTGCGCCTAGCCCTCACGAACTATTCCACTTAAAAGAGGGGTGATGGGTTGTTGGTGGGAGCTTTCCGAAGTTTTCAATTAAAACTTACATTTGCTATAGTTTTAACATATTCAACTAAACTATGTATTTGAAATTAGCATCGTTCTACGTTGCTTGATGCCTCTCAAAATACTTTTTATTATTCTGCCCCCTATTGGTATCTTACCTATCACCCCTATTTTGGTAAGATCAGAGAAGACCTGATACATGCGTAAATACGCGGAAGGTTTTACCTAAGAAAATCTGACAGTACTTGAAATGCAAAATAAAAACGATACTCGAAAATTGGTTATTCAAAATCTGTCGCAAGGTGTAATAAGTTACGATTCTAAAATTTATGCGTTCAGTGTTTAACGAAATATAAAGAGAACTTCTTAGAGTTTCACATAGTTCCATTTACTGTTAAATTTTTATCTAGTGAGAAAATTTTCCCTCGAGAACATGATGGGTTTCCATTTTTAAACATTCCGTTTTTAATTAATTTTCGCCAATGGATTTTAATTTTTCTCAAGTACTAAATGCATCCTGAAAATGGCTATTACGTTGTAAACGAATGTGTAAAATTATCCTTGTTAATCTGTGTAATGCTACACAACTTCTGGATTAAGTAAGAAATACAAGCCTTAGACCTGAATTGGTGGTGGTAACTTTCTGTTTAACCCATTAATGCCTGACTTTTTTTTTTCAAAGATATTTTGTATACTGGTTACAAACGGTGTTTAATTGACAGGAAAAATAATAAAAAAAATATTGTGTAAAAAATATTTTTTTTTTATTAAGAAAAGAAAAATCGTTCCTTAAAAGTTACGATAGACCCCAGAGGGTACATACGTTTTTTACTAAATTTTTTTCTGCCTACGATATAATATTTAAAAAGACAGTTCATAAGAAGAAATAAAATCAGCAATTATCACAAACTGGGAAGCTGGGAATAACTTTGAAAACTTGTAAAAATAACATTATAATACTTTCAGCATAAGTTCCAGTTTAAAACTGTAAAATGCACTGTTATAATTTGTTAAATTAGCAATTTTACAGCTTATTACTGTAAAATTAGCTACTTTACAGTTCAGTACTGTAAAAATAGCAATTTTTACAGTTTATTACTATAAAATTAGCTTTATTATACTGTGAAAACAACATTCATTTTTTACAGTGTGATAAAACTGGTATAACGTTATGAGCGATGCGTAACGTTGTGCCAGTTTTATCAGTTAATTCACTCAATTGCATTAACGGCTGCCACCTCTCTACGGAGTAAGGCTACACACATTTTTAAGTGTTGGATACATTACCAAACGCAAACATGCAGCGTTCAAGAGTTAAGTTCTAAGAATAGCCAAAAACAAAAATAGAGAGAGAGACTTACATTTCTGTGATAGAAAGTTTATCTCCTTCCAAGATGGGTATGGTTTGAAGAGTGTTTAATCTCCTACAGCTGAGGCTCTCCCTTTTGCACCAACAGACTTCAGCACATTCGCCAGCATCGTCCTGCTGGCTGCGACCATGCCTGGAATGCGCCCGAAGTATCACCATTGACAAAATCACAATCAAGAGAAGCGGGTTCATGCGCATCATTACCAAATGGTATAATGACTTAGTGTGATGAAGATTTGTTATTTTTAAAGGTTTTCATGAAATAGACGATGTGGTACAGCCACGTTAAAGATCATATTCCCGTCACGTAATAAAACTATGCTTTTTCAGTCACATTTTCAGCAGAATTTCAATCACTGCTCTTCAGTTTAATGTTACGATGGACAGAAATTGTAATTTTATTTTTCTACAAACTTCAATTTCTGTTTAGCATTTTCTACATCAGATTTTAGAAGAAATTTTCTCTTTATGCATTTTTTCATCTACAAGACCGGAAAAGATTTCTGCTTATTATGAAAAAAGTTTAACACATCTGCGAATGTAATTGATATCGATATTTTAATTTTGATTGAACTTCTTGATTTTGCACTCAAGTGTTTCTTTGATTTGAAGTTTTGAAACAGAAGTGCGCAGTTTCCAAAAAATCACTCTACGTCTAGGCTACTTATAAAATTTAAATAACTAATCACAAAACTGATTTGTGATTACTCCATTAAAGAAAGCGACAACATCAGTTTAAGAGAGTAGTATGCTCACAAATTTTGTTGCTCTTTGTGAAGAATTGGATAAAAACGTTTTGAGCTGTGGCCCTAAGAAAAAAGCATTTTTATTAATTCTAAAGGTTTTTTTCATGTATTTATGTTCTAAGTTCAAAATTACAGCATTTTTCTTTTGAAAAAGAAAAACAATTTATTTTTCACATTCATCTTTGTTACTGTTTCACAATTTTAAAGCATATTCAGTTAGCAATCAAGTAAATTAAATCGGTCAAATAATTATTTAAGCTTTTTTATGCGTATATAACAGTGTACTAATCCCAATTTTGATCTTGCAAGGAAGATAAGTCCAATGAATTTTCTTTTCCTAAATGACCTTATCTTGCATGAATATTATCAAATATTAAAGTATTCAAATTGCAGCAAAATTTTGCTCTTACATCACCAATTGTAACATTAAACATTCCGCGGGATTATCGTTTTCACTTTCAAGCTTTTTAAACTACGATTGTCACGAGGTGTTCGATTAACCAAACAAAACGTCCGAAGCGATCGCTAGCTCTCTCCTCAGCGCTTCACAACAAACAACTGAAGATAAATAGAAATCGGTCTTTCACCCACGCACGGATGAGCGGGACATCTGCCGACATCCTCCCACTGCCAGCGGTGAGCACCGCCATCTGCAGGCTCGCTGAGAAATTAAGAAATGTCACTGGGAGACGATAAAGTTTCTGGTGTTTTTAAAGATTAAAATCGGCAGCTCGTGTAAGAATATACAGGCCCACTATTTCGAACTTTTCCAGGGGAGGGCGCAATGGAAAATTGAAGGAGCAAGTGGATAAAGGTGACATGTGACAATTTTCGAAAACTTACTTTTTACCATGGATGCAGGTAATAAGGAAATAATTTTTTTTGAAAGCTTTTTCTAGAAATTAAAAAAAAATGTCACTTATCACCTTTATTCATTTGCCCCTTCAATTGTATTTGTGAGTTAACACAAATGAGCACACACTTATTTAAATTTGTGTAAATCTGCGAAATTCAAATGCCACATATCACCTTTATCCACTTCCACCTTCAATTTAAAAAAAAAAAAAAACAGCGTAACTCCCGCACTGAAAGTATTTATTTTGCAAAGTTAAGGTAAATGGGAAATTCAAGCCCCTTAACCCCTAAGTGACAGGCCTTTGAATGTCTGTAAAAAATAGTACTCAGCAGGGGTAGTCCGATAGGAGGTCACGGGAAGTCAGTGACCTCCCAAAAATATACTTATTCTTCAAATTTTATCTATTAATTCTGCAAATTTGGAAACATGCTGTATTGCAAGTTTTAAATTTCCAAATGTCACTTTTCATTAGATGTACGTATGCGTTCTACAAATTGTGAATTTTGTCGCTGCCAGAAATTCAAGTTCGAGGCTTCCCTGGTACTGCTAAAAAACAAGAAAACCAGTGCTAAGATTGAATTTTGTTGCTGCCAGAAATTTAAGTTCGAGGCCTTCCTTATGGTACTGCTAAAATAACAGGAAAACCAGTGCTAAGATTGAATTTTGTCGCGGCCAGAAATTCAAGTTCGAGGCTTCCCTGGTACTGCTAAAAAGACAAGAAAACCAGTGCTGAGATTGAATTAAAAACCAGTGCTAAGATTGAATTAAAAACCAGTGCTAAGATTGAATTTTGTCGCTGCCAGAAATTTAAGTTCTAGACTTCCCTGGTACTGCTAAAAAGACAAGAAAACCAGTGCTAAGATTGAATTTTGACGCTTCCAGAAATTCAAGTTCGAGTTCCCTGGTACTGCTAAAAAGACAAGAAAACCAGAGCTAAGATTGAATTAAAAATTTAAAAAAAAGACCCTGATTGTCGACCTCATACTAAAACGAACTTCACTGTTCAGAAAGCATTTAAATTTAAATATATTTAATTGTTTTCGAAAGGACATGGTAAACAGGAAATAGGAAAGATAATTCTTCCTAGTAAAATTTGCTAGTCGCAAAAGCAGAATAAAGAGGGACAACTAAAAATTCTTAGTTACAGGGATTTTAATGGTTAACAAACAATAATAGGCAAAGGAGAAATCCTTTAAATCATTGAGTCTTCTGTCCTTGTCGGCATCATCCAAAGATGTCGGTTTGCAGTCGCGTGAATAAAGGTTTAGCCGCATTCGCTAAACACGTTATAATTCGAGTTCTATATAACATGGAAGTGAGAAACACTTTCTATCAGAAGCAGAATTTTTTTGCTTTCTTTTGGGTCTATTGTTTTAAAATTTTAAGTATGTTTTCACTTCAAAAATTGCAAAAAACTTTATAAAGGTTTTTAATTAACATCTTCGTTAATTAATGTCTTCTGAAGATGCGACCTGGCTAAGCACACTCTCGATCAGATACGCACATCGACAGATACATAGACAAGTCAAACTTATAACTCCTTTCCTTGTTGCGTCGGGGGTTAAAACAATGAGAGAATAGGAAAAGAAAGACTCGGCTAATAGAATCTCGGCTATAGATACTCGGTTAATAGTAACGGTTTGAAGAGAAAAAAAACCACCCTTTTTATATAATTTAGCTGCGTTAATCGTAGTAGGAACCACTCATGTGCAATTTTAAATCAAAGATCAAAGGGGGATGTACGATTTACTGTGGGCTTGATGTTCTCTGAGAAACTAAGATTTAGAGCAGAGAATTAGATACGTTTCTTGTGCTGTGCGGCGCAAAATCGCAAATTGTGTGTGAGGATTTACTAGTAGTATTTTGGTTCAGTTGTGTTGAAAAAAGGAATAAAAGAGAGAGAAGGTAAGGAAATATAAAAAAAATAGAAAGAAAAGTTAAGAAGTTCCGATTAGAACTAAACGAACTGGATTTCTCGTGTACAAAAATCGACTTTCTAGCATATGGTCGTTATTCTTTTGATTAGTTAAAACTGCAAATTATGTAAAACATACCTTTACAACATTTAAAGCCGATTTTTAAAAGCAAAGTATGTCTCTCTTATCTAACACAAAAAATGAATAAATAAATAAACAAAGCAGTAGTCCTTTTAATTTTTTTTTTTTTTTTTTTGAAAGTCCTTAACTGGTTTTAAGAATGATATGAAAAAGGGGTAAAAATAAAAAGTGCATTAAAATAAATTCATTTTGTCCAAAAAGAATATCGCTTGCAGGTGTTTCCTCGGTGTAAAAATAAAGTGTCTCGATTTTAATTTTTTCCCCGTTACTAAAAGTTTAAGGAAAAAAAAGTATACTTAAGGGGTCACAGTACCTCAAAAATGACCAAAAGACAAAAAAAAAAATATTGCTCATTTCAAAAGTAAAAGTTATTTAAAACACTTGAAAAAATAGCATTGCTCTAGCTAAATTATTTAAAAAGTTATCAGTGACTTTAACGCATGCATGCTATGTTAATGGAAAAGCAAAACTTCAAAGTGCTTTTTCTCGATGATCAGTTTTTAGTGTTTCTGTGTTACTGGAAATGCTAAGGAATTTTTCCTATTAAAGATGCAAATTTAAAGCAATATTTTTTGCACTCAGGATAATATCTTCAACAAAACTGTGCATTGAATAAGTATTTCAGAAATTACTAAAATTTTTAGAACTTGTTAAACCTTGAAAAACAAAATTTTCTAAGAATTTTTTACAGAAAAGGTCACAAAATATTTTCAAATAAATATATAAGAAAATGAATGCACAGATTTTTAGAGGTTATTCTTGTGATCATTTAGCAAAAAGAAATTTTAAAATTAGCTCAAAAATAAAAAAGTCTTAGGGTTTTTAAAAAAATTAAAATTTTCTAAAATTTTTCGAATTTTCCAAAAAAATGAGCAAAATGTTTAATGTTTGAAAATAAATTATTGATTGTTAAATAAGTGCGGAAACAAAGATTCCAAAGAATTACATTTTTCACGTAAATTTAAGAAAATTGTTAAAAAGGTACTGTAACCCCTTAAGAAAATAAATAAATCTTTACTAATAATATAAAGCTGTAGAGTTTGTTTGTTTGTTTGAACGCGTTCTCAGAATCTACTGGTTCGATTTGAAAAATTATTTTTGTGTTGAATAGTCCATTTATCCAGGAAGGCTTTAGGCTATAGGAGTTATTGTTATAACTAAAAATAATAATGTTATATATAGATTTTATTCAAATTCAAGGCAATTTTCACATAAATCGCTTGCACATATTAATGTTATGTATGTATCGTTGGAAGCAGAAAATTTTTCTCCGTCCTATGCAGTTTGTTCTGATTCTCTAACTTAAATACAGCACGGGTTATTCAATTTTTAAACTTGCCTTTTGCAATGCTTCACCTGATTTCTTGCAATACTTGGTTCATTAAAACCATCAATAAAAAATAAACTAATTACTCTGCAGTTTTGATTTTTACGCCGTTGGATAGAGCGATATTTTTAACCCCAGAATTGAATAGACTTACAGTCGAAGATCCAAGCTTTTTTCTCAACTAGAAAAAAAACTTTAAAGCTCTTGAACTTTGAGTTCGAAAAACTCTTTTCTGATCAAATTATTAACGTTTTATTGCGTTGCTATGCCGACATCTTTTAAATTCATTGTTGGTTCCCTTTTCTTCATTTCGTTTCTTAAAAGCATATTATTTTACGGCTCTTCTAGGCCCTCCTATGATGATTATAACAAGGCAAATAATTCCTTTTAGTTCGGTGCAATTGCAAAGATTTTAACCTTCAATATTTAATTGTGACATAATGTAACAATTTGATATTTGACAACAAGCGTGCCTTTTAACTTTCAAAAAAATAGTGGGGAAGACCGCAGATTTTGTCGATATAGTTTTTGTTTCGTACTGCTATTGTTTTCTTATTCTTTTGACTTTTTTTTTCTTATGTAATAGGTAGGTACGTAGGTTTCAAATGAGTCAAACCTTCTTCTTTTTTTTTATGACTTAAGATAGTTACTAATCTAAGTAAATAATATGATCCGTCATATTTTTGTAACGTTTTTACCATTTTGAATCATTGGTACTAAACACATAATTTAATTGCATAGTATTTTTATATTGGGGTCAATCCATGTGAGATCATACAGACCATGCTGCTCACTATTTTTGATTTATAAAACTTTTTGTGTGTTAATTAACTGTTATAGTGGGAGCATGAAACAATGGTTTAAAAAATTTTAAACCTTCAGAATTTTTTTTGGCAAGCACTTTTCAGTAGCTGCGGAAGCGACTTTTCATGAAAAGAGTACTTTTTGCGGATGCTTATAACTTTTTTATTTATGAATATATCAGAATGATTTAAAAACCACTTAATTAAGCAGAAAATGATCTAAATTTCTATACTAGTTATTTTTTGATAATTAGTAACAAATTTGTGTAAAATTGGCTTAAAAATAAGATTTTTTGCGTGAAATTTTCACATTTTTGGCATAAAAATATTAGTAGAAGGAATTAAGACTCATCCTTATTTTTTTCCCTTGAATAGATATCTCATAGGACTATTCCCAGAAGTAGTATGAGACATTTGAAGACGGTCATTTTTTTATATAATTTGTCAAACTTGGCATTTTGGAGAAAAAATGCTAACTTTGAGATTTAATATCTGAAAAGGGACTGAATGAAAATCTACAAAAATTAAACTGGATAACCTTCTTATAGTAGTAAATATGTAGCAAAAATTTTATGAGCGATATCGTTCTAGTTTTAGAGATATTGAGCCTCGAAGTTGGCTGAAAAATCGCATTTATTTTGACGCCAAGAAATCATCACATAATGCAAAATTTATTATTCTCATAATATTAGATGAGTTTTTTGTGGTATAAACTAACCCTTTTACAAAAACATATACTATTCAAATTTACTTTTCATTTACAGAAAGAAATAATTTAGATATTATGCTTTTATAAATGCTTTTTAGCCTACTTTCCCGTTAAAAATAAAAGAGACGAAAAAAGTATTAAAAGTGGCTTAATGCATCTAAAAAATATCCAAGTCCAAAAAATATCGCCAAGTTCAAAAAATATCGCCAAGTCCAAAAAATATCGCCAAGTTCAAAAAATATCGCCAAGTCCAAAACAAAGTCAAAAAGAAAAAAAATGAAATAAATATCGAAAAATTAAAAATTTGAAAGTAGGGTATTGAGATGGGGAATTTGTGTGTTGGTCGGTCGGTCGGTCTGTCGGTCGGTCTGTCTGTCCCCCCCTGATAACTTTGGAATGAACATTCCGATTTCAACAAAAAAGAAAAAAAAAAGACGGAAGGAAAGAAAAGAAAAATAATTTACTGGAATCACTTTAAGCGATACAGGAAACACTTTAAGGTATTATTTAACCTCGGCAAATTGAGCACCGCTTAGCTCAAAATATTTTCGTGTTCTGTTGAGGAGTCATATTATCGTATTTCTACTCTATTTTTATATCTTTTAATTATTGTTGTTTAGCGTTCGGTGTTTTTTTTTTTTCCCCTTCTTCTTTCGATGTCCTTTTTACATTTCAGAAAAAAATAATAAAAATATGCGCAAAAAAAGATTAATCTTTCTTTAACCCACTAGTTGCAATTAATTTTTTTTTAAATAGCTAACGGTAATTTCTCGTATTCGTTACTTAATATCACATTTTCTAGCACCTATTCTTTGTACACATGTGAAAAATTTCGGATTTAATGTCAGGAGCGAAAAACCTTTCTCTGCACGAAATATTAAAAAAAGAAAAGAAGAAAAGAAAAAAAAAAGAAATTCACACAAAATTGTTTTTAATATTTTCTGTTAAAGTTAAATTTAGCAACTTACACGTGAATTTTTCAATAAAAAGACCAGACGCACGAGGTATTTTTCCTTTCCTATGATTGCTTTAGAATCGCTTAGATGAAACTTTATATTCCGTTTCATTGTTTTGAACTTCAAGTATAAATATCTTTCCATGTCTGACTTCTTTTGAAACGACTGTTTAGAAAGAGGCTACGAAAATCATAAATAATAGGCAAGTGGTCGCCAAGTCAAAAATGTTTGGAAGTTTGTTGTCTATAAGAACGAGTTTTTTTGTTTGAAACAAGAAATAAAAATGCTAGTGTTCATCATATTAAATATTCTCTGATAAAATATTGCAATGTATGAAATTTCAATCACCTTGCGAAGTTTGAAACGTTTCATATTTTTTTATGACGCAACAAAAAGAAATAGCATGTTTTCAAATGCTTTTGAAAAGATAGGAACCCCAGTATATTTTTAACCAAAATGTCGGGCAGGTCGGTTTGTCCTTCATAGTGGCTCTAAGAGGAAGGATTGAAATCGCCATTGTATTGGAAACAAATCATGTGTTTATTGCTCTTGTGATGGTGAAAGGTCAGGGGTGTACGCAAAGTGCAAATCGTTTATCTCGGTGAAAAGCAGCAACAAGTTAAAAGTATCTTTAAAACTGAGAATTCAGAAGTTATATTAACAGCCTAAAATTAGAATGATTCCTGACACACTTATTTAAAGCATCTACTTTTATATAGTACGAATTATAACTCGATGCAATATATTACACTGCAAAAAAAAGCTGCTGTTTTTACAGTATAATTCTGGCGGTCAAGGTTCCAATTTAAAACAGTAAAATAGACAGTAATAAACTGTAAAACAAGCAATTTTACAGTTTCTTACTGAAAAGTAAGAAATTTTACAGTTTATTACCGTAACATTTAGCATTGTTTACTCTTAAAGCAACAGTATAATACTGGCAGTAGAGGTTCCCTTTAAAAACTAAAATTTACGGTCGTAAACTGTAAAATTAGCAATTTTAGTTTATTACTGTAAAAATTAGCAATTTTGCTGTTTAGTACTGTAAAGTTAGCTGTATTATACTGTAAAAACAACATTCATTTTTTACAGTGCACAAACTGTACCTTTAATCTTTTGACTATCTCCATTGACTCTGGAATCATTCTTGAAGTGGTTATTTCAATTTTCTCAACAAGTTATATATCCTCTCGCTTAAAATGTGTCAATGATGTTTCTGAGTATTACGTATGGATCGGTAAATTCTGAGGAATGAATAACAAGCTCAAACCTTCCAAAAATCTACAACTAATAAAACTGTGGTTTTATTGAACTAGTTAATAATTATTATCAAAAAAAATCTACATTATTAACATGAATAATAAGTTTTGATTAAAAAAATGTAATTGCACAGCATACATGCGATACCGGAAAAAATTATGGACTTTTTTTTTTTTCAAAATCGAAACTAAACAATATTTTTTAATAAAATGAATTGTTAAAGAAAGAAAGCAATATTCAGTGCAGTTTATTAATTCAATAAAATATTAAATAGTCACATCAAGACATATAGAAAAATTTAGCATTAAGTGAAATCTGGACAATATTATACACCCCGATAAAATAAAAAAATCTGCATTGCAGTAAAACTTTACTCGGATAATTTAATTCAAATTCATTAAATGAATGAATGTTGCCGTTGGAGATGGCTAGTTACTTTATTTTTCAGAATTAATTATGGACAGTAAAAATTTGTACTGGAAATAAAAATTATTTGTAAGAAATCATAAAACTTCTGATTTTCTCTTTATAAATGAGTTCCATGACCAAAATGTGAATGGAAAGCGTTATATACTCTTCTTAAAAATTACGTAAAACGAAAAAATGAAACTTAAAGCAAGGGGGAAAAGGCTATTCTTTACATAAGTTCATTTTAACAAACATTGAAACAATATAACAAAATTATTCATCTGAAACTTCGAAAAGGTAGTTCATTTGTTGAACCCGTTAAACAGTCCCACAGCTCACATTAGCTTAAAGCCTTAAAAGTTTAGCTAGAAGGTACTTTTTTGTTGAAATAGATCTTCGGTGTCATTTTTTTATTTTTGAATGCCAACCATTCCCTTTTCACTCTTAAAAGCAAATAAAATTTTTTTGGCATTTTCATCACCCCCTGAAGCATCTTAATCGAATTTCTCTTATCCAGTTATTTTTAAAAGAGGCCGTTTTTTCTTTCGTCCAAATGGCAACAATTAATTTATTTCTATACCAAAGCAAAGCAAGGAAGCCTGCTGTTGGACAAAGTTATTTGAAGTGTTTGCAAATTGCTATTGCTTTCAAGTGGTTTTTTTTCAAACAAAAAAAGAAAGCTTAGAACGTAGCATTAACATTTTTTGGAAGTACACGGAAGAAAGTAATTACTAAAAACAATTTGAAAAACCACCTTCGTAGGCAAAGTTTGGCGGCTTTACTTTGGCGGCACTATAAATACTGTCCGTCCATGAAAACCGCGCCTAGCACTCACGAACAGTTCCACTAAAAAAAGGGTAGATGGGTTGTGGGGGATAACTTTCCGAAGTTTTCGATTTAAAAGCTGAATTTGTTATATCCTTCTGACACATTCAACTGAACTATGTATTTGAAATTAGCATCATTCCACTTTGTTTGATATGGCTCAAAATGCTTTTTATTATTTCCTCCAAGGGGGGTGGAGCAATCGCACGTGTTCTGCGCGGGGGTGATTGCTATATCTCAGGAAGTAACCAGCGGAATCAAACGAAAATTGGTCCATAGGTAGACCCTGCTGAGTACAGGTGCTGATTCAATTTGCGTGTCAATATCTTGAAGGGGGTGGAGCAATCGCACGTGTTCTGCGTGGATGTGATTGCTATATCTCAGGAAGTAACCGGCGGAACCAAACGAAAATTAGTCCATACGTAGACCCTATTGAGTACAAGTGCTGTTTCAATTTGTGTGTCAATATCTCAAAGGGGGTGGAGCAATCAAAAGTGCTTATTTTGTCATTGCACCTACTGTATCTCGAGAAATATTACTGCGATTTGAATGAAATTTGGAATAACACTAACCCAACATGGCAGCAAGCATCGATTAAATTTTGGCGCCAATCGCCCCAGGGGGAGGGTAGGGGGATTTTTGCGCTTAGTCAACAATGCGAAAAATTAATTCATTAAAAAATCGCTTTCACGCCATTTAATTATCAAAACAGCTGAAAACTTTGAATGATTTGAAATTTTTAACTGTTGCCATTTTTTTTACTAGCAAATAAAATGTTTGCAATTAATCTAAACAAGGCTTTTGCAATGATTTCCAATTTCGCTCATTGATTCTGCATTTTCAGGGTTATTAGGATAATTGGGAAATTGGAGCTGTCTCCAATTATTCGGGCGAGTACGTATTTTATTTTGTAACCGGAATTCATAAGATAGATATAGAAGAAAGTTTCGTGACGGCCACGACAGCTAGTTTCAAAAAAAGTTAAACCACGAACCACGAATAAATGATGTTTGTTTGGAAAATAACAGTTTGTTGATTTTGCTTTGTATTAAGAAGGGTCTCAAGTAACAATATTTAATGGCAGGTTTAAACATTTGTTTTGATTTATCGGTCTCTAAGCACGTTTAAAGGGAAAAAACAACCTTAGAATTTCAAACATAATAATCTAATTTTAAATTCATATTTTCATTGTTTGTCATTTATTTCGGAAAATAAAACAACAAACGCTTACTAGTGATTCGATTGAAACAGTAATTCATGTTTGGGCTTGAAATGGAGTCATTCAGATTGTAATAAAATTCCGTTTTTTTTTTTTTTTTTTTTTGAAGTTTATACTTTTTGTCTTGGTAAAATATTAAAATTTGAGATTTTTGTAATCACTTCAACTATTTTATTTAACTAATGAGCTATACAGAAGTTAGGGCTATTTTTTCCATTAATTGATCTTTAATAAAGCAAAGTTGAATTTAGCTAAATTATGATCGAAACTGCTTTAAATTTTAGAATCTATAATTTTGTCCAGAAGTGTAAATTTTGAATAAGAAGCGGCGTAGTAAAATAAAAATGGATTAGATATTTCGAATGCATAACATCAAAAATATAAAATAGTACTTTAGCGAAATGGTCTTACATGGATTTAGATTTAATCCTGCATTTTTTCAAGTTTTAATTGAAAAAAGAGTAACAAATGTAAAAAAAAAGTATGAGTTTGATATTTGCTATTTCTTTTCCTTCCTTATTGCGGATTTGTTTTTAGATATGCTTTCTTTTCTGTATTTTCAACTCCCAGTTTCTATAGTTTGCGCAATTGCTTTTTGTCTGTCAACTTCAATTCTGATTTTTATTTTACATCTTTCCATCTGCAACGGAAAAGTAACACATTCTCTTGAGTAACAATTTTTTTCCACTTTTTTTTCTCCATTAAAACATGATCTCCTACAGAGTAGAACATATTTGACTGCGATGTTCATTTGAAATGACGGGTATTTTTTGTCATTTCTCTGTATTATGTAACATGAATTTGAATAACTAAAATTTTTTGCGCCATTTTGTTTTTAAAAAAGGCAGCAACCGTGCACATTAACGCTTTTTTTTTAAAATACATTTATAGAAATTGTTATTTTTAAAAATTTCAACTCCTAAATTTGAAAAAAAAAAGTTCCACTTTATTCATTGTTGGGAGATTCTACGGAAAAACAGTCATTTTGCGGCACACTTGACAGTTCATATATTTTAGTACCTAGTAATTTTAACAGGTAAG
>JAXGGA010009328.1:0-52037 GCA_038373865.1 Uloborus plumipes
GAATCGATTAAACTGTGTATAGTGGATTTGTACCGGCACGGTAAAACCAATGTGATATTGCAAATTATTTATGATGTTCGCAATCAAGCGGTAGCAATATACAAACACAATATTTGAAAAATGGAAATTTTCCAAATAATCGCCAAAAAGGCGATCAAAAACCAAAATAATCTGCTAGAGATGAAAAAAAAAACTGAAAGGTATTGTTAAGAAAAACTTTCAAAAAGGTGAGATTCTTGCATCGGAAGTGGAACGATGGAAGAATTGAAGTTTATATGTCGACAACATTAAGACGTCTTCATAAATTTAAGTTTGAATCGCGTGTACCAAAAACAAAACCTATCGCTGATTGTGAAACAAAAACGTGCAAAATTGAATTTGTGGAAATCAGGACGTTTATGGAGAGAAGACGATCAGAAAAAAATATTATTAAGTGATAAAAGTATGCTTTGTGTTTGATATGGTCATCAAGGTATTGGGGTTTGGAGAATGCACCAAGAAGCATTTGATAAATAATGTCTTAAACGCTCGTTCAAATCTTCTTCTAGTGTGTGACTAGTGAAATGACTTAGGCTTGTATGAGCGCAAAAAGACCTGGAAAGTTATGCATCGTCTACGAAAAGGTTAATTCTGAGATATATAAAAAAAATATTGGAATATCACATTATTCCTTCGTCAGAAGATTTGTTTGAAGATGATTTCATCTTTCAACGAGATTTAACTTCACCTCAGACACCACTGTCGACTAAGAATTCATTCAGTCAGGGCAACATTAAAGTACTTTCTTGGCCACCAAACTCACCAGACATTAATCCCATCGAAAACTTGTGGCGTATAGTGAAGAAAAAACTCCAAGAAAATCCTCTTTCAAATAAAACTGAGTTAGTGGCACGTTTAAAGTATATTTAGTCTAATATAGATCGAAATGCTTGTAAACAACTTGTTTGTAGCATTCTAGATGGATTGAACGCTGTTGCTAAATCTAAAGGGGATGCTACAAAGTATTAACTGCCATTTACTTCATATTCATACAGTAATATTTTGCATAAAATAAAATATTCTAATACTTTGAACCAATGTTATTTTTATTCTAATATTTTGATTTTTTTCAGAAGTCTATTGCAATATCTCATTTATTATTATTTTATATATTGTTTACGTTAAAGTAAAACATAAGTATTCCAGATTTCATTTATAAGCAATTTAATTGCAATTACTTAGCATAAAAATAAATAAATGGAAAATTATTTCCTTCTTATCACTTTTTCTCAATTATTCTAATATTTTGAATATGAGGTGTATGGGCATTTTTGTTGTCTTGTGTAAGCTAGGATGGCAATTTAGAGTTGCGCTGCTTGACTTTTTCAACTGAACTGTGATTTGGTGTGAAGTCCGACTTCCACAGTACACACATGCCATAAGGACCCGTTTATAGGGCAGGTAACCATTCACAGTACAACAGAACATTCACACAAAGAGATAACAAGGACAGGAGAAAGGAAGCACATCCATTCCCGAGCCAGGATTCAAACCCGGTACCGTCCCATGCGGCCCCGAATTCTGTTACTGTTAGACGAAGTGGCCCGTATGGGCTTTAATTATTCTAAGAATGATTACACTGGTCAGCAACATTTTTTTTTTGGTGCCTGGGATTTTAGAAGGGATTTTAGCTATATTTGGGTTGTTGACTCTAAACATACAGTCTGTTTTTCTCTATCAGCTCTAGATTTCTTGATAATTTCACTTATCTATCAATGTTATTTTTAATTCAATATGATCAAGTTTGAATGTCGTAAAATTTATTCAAGGATTGGTTTTTGTATATTTGACCCAATGTCATTGTCAGTCTTACGTTTAAAAACATAAAGGTTGGAAAACAGAAAACCTGTTAGTGACTTTGCAAAGAGAGCTTATCTTGTGTATTTCGGAGTTAGGCTTGGTGATCAGGATAAAACTTGGGCACCAAATCGAATCGGCAAAACGTGTACAGAGCACTTACGACAGTGACCCAGGTAGCACAAAAAACGTTTAAACGTTTTATAAACGTTTTTAATCCGTTGTCACAACGTTAATAACCATTTTACAATCTTTAAAAAACGAAGTGTGCTACTTGGGGAAGTACCGGAAAAAGGAAAAGTCTGGAATTCGGCGAACCAATAATTTGGAAAGAACCTAAAAATTAGTGCGATGACATTTATTACCGCTTAGTGAATAATGCTATGCAACCCACAGTTTTAACATTCTTTAATAGAATGCAAATTCCCTGTTCAGATTGTTTGTTTAATCCATGAACTTCATTTAAAATAGTATAATGTATAGTGCACTAGAATGTTATATCAAAAAAAAAAAAAAAAAAACTCGAGCTGCTAGGTGAAAACTGACGCTATGTTTGAATTCAGGGCATCATTTTCAGATGAAGGACCAGGGGGAAAAATATGAAAGTCACTTTTCGTCAATTTTGAGATATTAGCGCTATCTAGGGGTTATGAAGGACTAGTACCATCTGGTAGAACAACAAGGGGGAAAAAGATGAGAAGAGAACGAAATAAGCATGAAAACTCGAAAAACTACATAAACAGCTACGAGAAATCAAACTTTGTTCTTCGTTTTTCTCGAAATCGCTTTTTGGTCACTTTCATCTTTTTTTTTCCCTGGTCCTCCATATGTAATCACCTCAAAAACCATTGGCACCAAAATCACTGTTGACCAGTGTATTTTATATTCGTGAGAATACAGTTGGGAGGGGGCAGAGCAATCAATTTGTAAATATATGTTAAATTAGAAGAATCTATGTAAGATTATTGTATAGTTTTTATGTTACTATACACAAACTCTGTTTGAAAAACACATTTGCGGTGCTTTGCAATGAGTGCATAACTTCCGCTGAGTGTCTAAATTCTGTACCTCAGAAACAGACTTACGTAAGTCCATTTTCGTAACTTTTCAAGATAGGGAGAAAACGACTGTTGGATGCATGCAAAGAATATGTCCCACGCTCTTTTACTGCTGCTAAATAATTGTGAAGGAATTTCTTTTGTAGAATAACTTTCGCATCCGTATGGGTTGATGCGGAATACGATTCTGCATACAATGCAGTAATAATGTGAAAACCGACAATTTTAGACCAACGTCGTTCTGTTTATGAAGTTCAGAATAATATTGTAATCCAAAAAAGTAAATTTTTAAGAATAAAAAAGAATTTAGCAGTAGAACTTTAAATATCAGTTCTTATCCATATACATATTTTTTTATTAATTAACGTTGAAAAACGCGAAACCGGTGTTTCGCTCTGTGTTTCTAAGGCTTTAAAATGTACAGTGAACTCTCACTTATGCGCCGACTCAAGGGACCAACAGAAGGAGACGCATAAGTCAGAGAGACGTATAAGTGAAATATCCTATTTTAAGGACTAAAACGCAACATACGTTCTAATGAGAGAATGAATAAGAATGTTTCTATAGACGAGGGACATATTACTACGGTTTGGCAATTACTGCAACGTAACTACAATGATAGATAGAAAACAAACATTGTAGCAAACCTAGTTACAAACTGATCCCTTTCTTTAACACGATCCATAATAAGTAATTGTCCCTCTTCAAACTCTATTTCATGCGGGAAAAATGCCTTCCGTGAGTAATAAAGGCAAAAGATTAAGGAGGAAAGTGAAGAAAAATGCTTGTTTTTTACATTTTGTTTTACATTTTAAGAAAATTCGGCGCATAAGTGAAATATTTATCTTTAGGGCGACGCAAAAACGAATGATACTATCATTATTTTGCTATGGAATGTGCTGGGACCATTTAAAATCGTCGTATAAGTGAAAAAGGCGAATAAATGAGGCGGTGTTTAAGTGAGAGTTCACTGTATTTAATCCTTGAAATATGATTAGGTTTTGTATTTCATCTTCGTAATTCATGTTGTATCATAGGCTCTTTCACCTTCTACAAAATGGAGAAACCGTGGTTAGCCTATACTTCAGAACAATTAAAATCCTCGCCAAAGAAGCTTTTAAATTAAATTTCCAGAGCTATTAATCTCTTCCGAAATTGCGTGATGCTCATGTGAATATTCACATACGTTCTTTAAATTAAAACTTTTACGTTTAAAGAACAGTGGAGAAAAATACATCCGAAGAATTTCTAATTTTCTTAAGGGGAAACATTTCAACGGAAAATAGCATGAAACATGCATTCATCCAGTTACTACTTTAAAATAATAATCAATTCAAAAACTTTTCAAATGTTAAAGAGCGAATGTAAACAATTTTCGGCGATCTTGTTTAAAGTTATTTCTTTGTAATGCTCAGTTTGCTGATCGTGTTCAGCAATTATTCTTTACTAATAGAACACCGTAATATAATAAAGTTACTTCGGCGGAGAAATTCAAGTGTGCTAGACAAAGTATTACAACTTTACAAATGTTTACCTCACAAAGATTTGAAAACAGTGCATTCTTTACAAGTCTCTCTCCCATCCACGCAGATGTAAGTAGTGGATTTCGGTATTGTTAAATATATTCTTATTTTGTTACTCTCGAGATAAAGCGTGCAGGTTTATATAGAAGTGAAAATTTCCAATGCAAATTCCAATTTTCAAGTTTCTGATTTAGTTAGAAGACTCCAAAAAAAGTGACACTTCTATATAAGTATTTTGGTATTTCGATTGTAAGCTAAATAAACTTTCATCGCTTGCACTAATTTTTAGCTTAATAATATGATTTTTAAAAGCCCGTATAGATCGCTGACAGCTTATGTGGGATTCAAACCAGCAAGAAATATTTAGATTAATGATTTACCTTTTTAATATGCCATTTTGGGAATTTTATTTAAAAATTGTTTCAAGCTGTTTGTGAATTGATTTTATTCAATTCAATTATACAAATCAAACTTAGAAATGTATACTGAATAAAATTAATATTTTGGAAAAAATTAGATACATTTTTTTGTTGCAAAATAAACGAGAAGTTCCAGTCAGAACTAAATGGCTCTACTTTCCCGTGTACCGACATTGACACTTAAGCACATGATCAATATTCTCTTAATTATATAAGACTTCAAATGTATGTCCTCCCCGAGACCTGTTGAATAAAAAAGACTTGTTTGAATCAGACTGTTCACTTAAAAGTTATTAGGAAAACAAGTTTTGTAAACTGCTCAAAACTGAATGTAAAAACTTTTAAACCGAAAACTAAACTACGGTAGGAAATTGTCTGTACCAAGATGTTTTAAAAAAAAGCGTTGTTTAAACTGACTGTTCATTTAAAAGTTAGTATAATACGGGACAACGTTCATGAAAAGTTAAAAATGAGACAAGAAATTGTTCAATCAAAAAGCCAGATGACGGAAATAGAATTTTTTTGCTTAATTTTGAGCGGTTCGAAAAATCTGTCCCCCTCTAATAGCTCTTAAATCAACAATAAGATCTAAGCTGACTTTTTTTTTTTTTTTACGAAAGACCTCGGCAAGGACACATAATTTTTGTGTTTGACTTTTCGATTTGTAAATTTTTCGGTTCAGTTTTGAACCACCCAAAAAATGTCTTCCCTCTACTTTTAAGTGAACAGTCTGATTTACACATTATTTTGTTTGCAACATCTCTGAAATGACATACATTTGCAGTCTTATAGAATTAAGAAAGTATTGATCCGATGCTAAAATGTTGATGTTGGTATTCGGGAAAGTAGATTCATTTAGTTCTAGACGGAACTTATTTTTCTTTTTTTTTTTTTTTAATTTAGCAGGAAAGAATGCTAAAAATAAAACATTTACCGTAATTTTCATAAACATGTCCTAATTTCTTGCAGTCGTATAGTGGATAGAACTATTTAAATGAGAAAGTAAACATTGAAGAGATTGTTTAAATATTGAAGGAGCAACTTATTGCTGAAAAAACTTTATTTGGCTAAGTAAAAAGTAAATATGCAATTTGCCCCCCCCCCCCTCTCCCATTTAACCAGGATCTACGTAGTTTACGACAAGTATGATAATGAGATACATAAAATCAGTAATTTATTATAAAAGCAAAAATCGCTAACTCACTGTAAAATCACTATTACTTACAAAAATTCACTAATTATCATGCTAAAAATAGTTAAATATTAAGCTCCATAATAGAGGAGAGAGAGAGAGAGATTCGTTCCTTCATCGTTCCATAAAAAATTGGTTGTCACGCAAAACAAGCAAAAAAGCACAAAAAACTAACATTACTTTGTACTATTTTAAAGTTCATCCTCGATCCATCTTCACAAGTAAAACATCAATATGTATTTCTCATCAGTGACGTAATAAACGGTTATCCAATCCTCTCAACTCCTTTCCCTCAACCCGGCTGGATATCCGTGGATGTCCATTGCATAAGCATTCGAAATTCCCCATTAATCAAATCGCGGGATAAAAAGTCCCCACACCTCCTCCTCCTCCTTTCCGAGAACAAAGTAGGGAGTGAAAAAAAGACATCATCTTTTCGACTTGCAGACGGATTGGGCAAAGTATAAAAACAGCAGAAAAGAGAGAGAGAGAGAGAGAGAGAGAGAGAGATGACACTAAATGAAAAATGTTGGCTGAAATTAAATAAAATAGGATGAACGGGGAGACAGGAGAAAAAGTGTAAAGCTTCTGATACTCGGAGATTGTATTAATAATTGTCATTTGGAAGTGGGCGTTAAGCCTGACCATTACTCATCTCTGAGAGGCTGGAGCACGATGATAAATCTGCGATCGTCAATATCCTCTCACGGTAATTGAAATTGAGACGAAATTTAAGTTGGGAAAGTAATGACCTTCATTAGCAGTGCACGGTAATAATCGAAGAAATAGTAGTTTTTCTAATCTTGAGAAAGCGATAGTTTATGCTTCGGAACAAGTCCAAATGATCCGGAAACTTTTCCTCGAATTTAAACAATCAAAGGAAACATATAATAGCTTTCAATAACAGATTGATGATATGCAAAGCTACATGAAAATATGCGGTAATTTCTCTTTCAATGAAAAGCAGTTTTAGGAATCTCCTGCCTTAAAGAAAATACAGGGTGATAACAGCTTTAACAATTATTTCTTATAACCTGGAAAAACTAAAGCTATTGCAAAAAGTTAGAATTTACTCCTTATTCAGCACCAAGATATATTTAATTTAAAGGTAGACTTAACGGGAGAAATAAGTGTGTTACAATTGAAGGGCTTGGAGGATGAAGGGACGATGTTACATTTTGAAAAATAAACACAATGGAGAACCGTAAGCAATGGAGACTTGTAAGCAAATAAAACTTAGTACATCAAAAAGTCGATATCATTAGACCATTTTCATACGCACACTAATGACAAAACCAGAAAACGAAAAAGCTGCAACAACTGCAACAATAAAACTTTGGACTTTAATGACTCGCAATTTCTGTTTTGTCACATAACCCCTTCATCTCCCTAGCCCTTCAATTACTATAGATTCAGAAAATATGCTCTACGTATTAAAAAAGTTTCCGTCATTAACAGTTTTTTCCAGATAACTTAGAAACAACTAACTTAATCATATGTTTTTGATAAACTCATGATTCAGTACATATACAAAGCAATTGATCAAATCAGAGCATTTCCTTATCGTTATCGATAAAAAGCGATCTTTGTAGCATTTTCTATCACCCTTTTTATTTTTCCCGAGTTTTTTTTTTACTGGTTTCATGCTAGGGAGCATTTGTATATAGCAAATTTCGTTCGATTCTTTGTTTTGCTTTTTGAGTTTGAGCTCGCACATAAATGATATCCCCTATACATAGACTTCTAAACAATTAATTGTCAAAAATGCTTAAAAGAGGGTTCATAGTCCTTTTAGAACCTTCTTAGAAAGCTGAGCAATGTTTTTTGTAAGATCTTGGCAACATCCAGACTTACCAGGAAAGCAGCTAAAGCATTTTAGCAATAATGGCCAAAGCTTATCAGAAATGCCTACAAATAGTAACTTGCTTATTTGCTTTCAATCACTGCTCAGACACTGCACTTTACCCTCATTAAGGTTTCAGCCAAGCTGGACGACCTGCGATGAAGCTGAGGTCGAGATATTTGATGAAAACGCTACATGCATTTTGAAACTGGTAGCTAAACAGGGAGAGGTCTGCATTCATGGAACAAGTCGAAAATCAGGAAACTTTTTTGCAAACGATTGTTTATTTTCCCTGAGATGTGGTCGGAATCCGTAAAATCTCGCAACGTTGTTCGGAAATAATTTGTGACATTTCAGATTTTTTTTTTCTACAGTGCATCAAGAAATAAATGGATCAATGATTTAACCATTAATAATGCAATTTTTATTTTATAATTAGTACAAGTTCTTTGGATAGATTTTATTTCTAATCATATTTAGAAATTTGTACGGAGTCACATTAGTATCTTGATGAAAATAAAAAGCAGTAAAACCTTAAAAAGTTTTCGTTTTGCTCAGGAGATCGGTATAAACAAACATGCAGTAATGTTTTTAAATTATAAATTTCACGAACGAAAAAGCAATTAATAAATCACTGACCCCCAAATCTTGAATGGATAAAAATAAAATTCAATTGATGTTGGCATCCGGAATAGCACCCATGTTCAATTCTGAGCTAACTACACCTTTTTGTTTTTCATAATTAACTTATTATCGTTGTTTAGTTATAACTAAATTATTTCCTGACTTAATCTGGAAAATCGTAGCTTCGTTATAACACATAGAAAATTATATCTCGGTAATATATAATTGACTACCACGTTCTGTGTGAATCGATGGAACATGTAAAGCAATGTATTTAATGAAGTTTAATGCTAATAAGGCAGATAACTAGGTGATATATTGTGTTATTAGACTTGACTAATGTTATAGACGAGGTTAATAATTGATAACTTGAATAATATCTCTTTTAGGGACTTCATATGCATTAACGCAGACATTACATATGCAATTACTCATGAGAACATTCATCAGTATTGTCGTTGTATGATAGCTTGACGGTACCGAAGTAAAATACATTTCTGGGGATTTTTTTTCTCTTTTTTTGAGGGGGGGGGGGAGGTAATACGTGAACATATAGATTTGAAGTATCAATAAAGCATATTTATGTTGTATCTCACTAATTTTGCAAAATATGTTCCTATTATAAATGTTCTTATTTCTTAAATTGAAGCACAGTGAGTGATATGTCGGTCCCAAAAACCAAAAGTTCGGGCGACGAAATATGATCTTTGTACGGTTTTCGGGTAAAATTAAGCATCAAAAATTGCAGCCAGCAAATTCGCGCAATTAATTTTGTGAAAACAAAAACCAAGCCTCACTCTTTACAGTGTGTCCAGCGTTTGAGTTGGTCATCAACATACTCTATTGACAGGGCTTCCGGAAGACCATGCGTAATCTAGCGAAGCCCGCATCAAATGTGAGGTCACTGATCAAACTGTTAAAAACGTAGACGCTTGATTGTTTCCTGAAATGCAAATATATGATATTATGATCACGTTTTGATTTTTTTTTTTTGGCAGAAGCGTAAGTTCTACCTATGTTAAGTAGTTATATTTACCCATAGTGTGTATCATGTAATTTTTTTTTTGGAAGTTCAAAATTTCGTGTTGTCACTATATTCAGATTGTTACGAAAAAATATTTTGAAATTGAAAAATATTTAGGTCTACTGGGATTACCTTGAAGTTTCATGTTTTTTTAGTAAAAACGATAGTTTTTTTTAAGAAAATGTATAAACTATGTGTAAAGCAAAGTATTATTTGAGTAGAAAAATGGACCAATCTCGCTATTTCAAAGCGCTGTACTTTAATTTTTGTACAATTAATACAATAATAAAAATTATTCTGCAGGATGGGTAAATATTCTAAAAATATGACTGACTAAGGAAAATGAGAAGTTTTTCATAACTTTTTCTGGAAACCTAAAAGTTAAATTTTTAGCTCCAATGCATTTTTTATTGCTAGATTACTCCTTAAGTGGTCCATTTTTGTAATTAAATAATTATTTTGCTTTACACATAATTTATACATTTTTAAATTAATCATCGTTTTTACTAAAAAACTAGAAACTTCAAAGTGATCTTGACAGATCTAAAAATTTTTCAATATTAAAATAAATTTTTTGGCAACTATGTGAATATAATGACAACTTTTTATCAACTTGAAATTTTCAATTTCTAAAGAAAAAGAAAAAAACTCGTGCTGCACAGTAATAGACGCACACACACACACACACACACACACACAGACATTTTCCAAAAATGGTTCAAACGGACTTAGCACACTTCAAAACGTGCAAATCCGTTGAAATTGAATAAATTTCACAAAGTTAACACTTTCTTCTACATATTAGATACAAAAGAAAGTAAAAATGGCTATTCTGAGACCCCGAATCTTCTAATTCTCCCGTTTTATCGCAAAGGTTAACAATGAATTAGTCATCACATATTCAAGCTAAACAAAAACAATGCTTTACTTCAAGATTTATGTTTCAGATAAATAAGTTAAAATGGTGTTTAACCTGGAACGATAAACTGATTTATTTTGTGCTGTTTTTAAGAACTGTTATCTAAGTTCGCTGTTCTAATTTGTTATCCGGCATAAGGAGAATAATTTCCAATTTAGTATATCTTGCTACAAAACGGCTTTTTAGTCAGATACCGATAAAAGAGATTTTATCACGAAGTAAACACAATTAGAATAGCTAAACAAAGTCTATCAATACATCCTGGAATATTTCAAAACGAAAATTTACTGTTGGGTGCCCCCCCCCCTCCCTTTTCACTTGTTTTGTTTAAAAAGCAGAGTATTTTCAGAAACGGCTCGTAGGTGAAATTTTTCCTATAATATAAATACGCTGATACTGAGAATTTAAATCTTCATTGCCAAAAATGGGTCATCGAGCAAGAAACTCTGAAGAAATTCTTTTTAGATAAGAACTCTTCCACACTTTCAACATAGTGCAAAAAATTAGCACACATAGCTGCCACGCAAAATTTATAGACTTCATTTTTGTATTGATATTTATTTTCGTAACCGTTTAACGTTGTTTTCATTATGCATCAAAGAGGATGCATTGGCAGATACAAAACTGGAGTATTTAAGAATCCTCTCCAAAGGAAGAATTTTAGAGATCCTAACTAGAAATGTACGGTAATTCTTTTAATGAAAAAAACAACAACAATAAGATTTGTATACTACGGGAAACAACTTGGATGCAAAATTTATTTTTCCCTATTTTTCTTAACAAAAGGACTAAACACGAAGTGATTGCACGATTAAACAAAATGTAATTATTTTTTGTTAAATGCATTTCGGCTTTCATCCCGTCAATTTATTTGGCAGTTAAAAATAAATTTGGTTACATATTCATAAAGCAAGCAACGCGCTAACCCCAGTATAGTCATCTTGCAAAACTATTCTGACGTGATCGTACTTGTTTTTTTTTTTTTTTTTTTTGAACTTATTATTTTGTTGTACTCAATTTTTCTTAAGCATTAATTTATTTATTTTCATTTACAGATGATATTCCATTCCGTAGAAAAGTTCGTAAGTACTTAAATAGGCTATTGAATTTGGCTTTCCAAACTCAAAAAAGTGAATAATAGTTACAGTAGATTAATTAAACGTAAAAAATAGTCGTGGTGAATACCTTCCCAAATTTAACACTTTTACATTATTTATTTTTAATTAAGTTGATAACTTATTAATTGAAAACATAATGCTAAATGTCTTTTAGAGGAAATATTTCCATCATTGCTAAATTAGTTAGTGTAATAGAGAATTTAAATCTCCATGAGATATCATGCATCAATCCAGAAAGAAAAAATCTTCCTGATCAAAAGTCGTATCTTACAATAAAGTGAAACATTAAGTAAATAATTTCGCAAAAATAATGAAAAATAAATAAGATAATACGTTTCGGACGAAATTAGTTTTGTTTATAATCCTTTGCTAGTGAAATTATGATGTATGCAAAAGTTATTAACAGTCAGACAATTTGAAATGATACCAGACTGTGTCAGTACGCGTTTCTTTGGCGTTCGTTTGATAGCGCTGTTCTAAAATTAAAAAAAAGCATTTCCATGTTTTTTTTTTTTACAATGATTGCTAAGGGTTTATATCAGTGGACTATTCTTGAAAAAATTTACCTTGTGCATATGTCTTGCTCTCGTTCTTTATACATCTCTCAGTATTGTGATTTTTTTTAAAATGAAAGACTATTTTTTATAAATAATAGTAGATGTAAAAATATTTTTCTTTTTTATACTTCTTTTTAGAAAATTGATGACTTAAATTTTTGCGGAACTTTTAACTAGTATTCGAAAACTGAATCCTTCAATTCCACACTATTTTTACTATTATACGGACAACAATTGCAAGTTCCCAGAAAATAAATTATCCCAAAGAGTTAAACAAAAATTTCTTAAAAACAACTCAAATGATGGATGTTTAATAACATCAACTATCAGGATGTTTGAGATGATAAATTAAACTTTATAAAAGTAATAGTTTTGGAAATTTTATATTTGAGCTATGAAAAAAAAGAACAAAAAAAAAAAAAAAAAGATATTGTTTCCAGAAAACATGAAAAACAGATTAAATGGTGTTTTTTTTTTAATTAAGCCTCTACCCGACTAGTTATTAAGCAGATATTTGACTCTAACAGAATTTGAAGCGTATTTCAATAGTTGAGAAGAAATATCGTCATGAATGATGATCCTCTCCTACAGCTCTTGCTCAGGATAATTAATGCTCCTTTCGATTAGCGCTTGTTTTCGCTTCTAGTATGATCGATTATGAATGTACAACATCTTAGAAATTATTTCTATGAACATGAAATGACGAACATAGGGGTTAAGAGCATTAATTTATCAATGGAAATAGCTGCTAAAAAACGGTGACAAACCGAAATATTTTGTTCCTTTAATTTCTTTCTTGTTTTTCGTTTTTAAGTATTACATGCACCCTTAACTTTTAAAGAGACAACATTTTATTTCAAATTTCACAACATATGCACTCAAACATTTTTTTCATCCACGAGACATGGAAATGCCTTCACGTTTGCAAAATTGAAATGAAGTTATTGCCGATGCGATAATATTTTACATAGATTATGTCAATCTCTAAAAAAATCAGAGAAACTGAAAATGAATTTAACTAGTTTTGTTTTAATTATATATTTGTTATTAAAACTATACCGTTTTCTGCAAGACAATTTTCGGCTGTTACAACTGCAAATTGATCCGAAAAGTTTCTTATTACACAATAATAACAACAGTAATAATAATAATAATAATAATAATAATAATAATAACAATAATGACAATAATAATAATAAAAATAATAATAACAATAACAATAACAATAACGATGACGATGACGATGACGACGACGACGACGACGATAGCGATGATGGTGATGATGATGATGATGATGATGATAATGATGATGATAATGATAATAAAAATTAAATAAATATTGGGGCTTCATTCATATAGAGGTGTACAAGTGTAGACAAGAAGTTTACTTTGACGTTGTTGCAAAGCTGGTAGAAGAGACAAAGATAGAGACAATCAAATATGCAGGCACATACCTAAAAGTACGACAACTATAAAGTGGAAACTCGTACATTCTTGGTACTTTTACAGCAATGGATAATATTTATGTCAACAGGAGACATTCATCTATCCAGGTGGATGTCTAAACTCATGTAATGTTTTAAACTTTGGATGTTCAAATCTCACTGCCAGAAGAACAGGGACTACCTGATACATGCATTTTCATAATTCTCGTATACATGAAGACCTGAGTTTCATCACAAATTTCCTGTGCCGACATGTTAAGACATTCAGAAATTTCAGAAATAGCATCAGTTATTTTTCTATTCATTTATGATGGTTTTTTTTCTTTTAGTTTTGTTTATTATCTCTGCCAGTGTATCAATTTTGCCTCATGAGTTTCTGAGGTGAAAATTTTCACCTTTTTTGAAGGGACAAAATAACTGTCAAAAATGAAAAATAACATTTCAACAATAGTTGGGTATCAAATATTATATTTTTTTATTATTTATGTACACTGACTTTCAAAACAAATTTCAAATTCGTTCATTTTGAAACAGGTGTGTTAGGTGAACTATCTCACTTTGCCCCATTCTTTTACATATCAATAATCACTTTACATCGTAACATTGTTGCATAATACGAGTTTTGGGTTTAGAAAACTGGTTATCTATGCTTACGTAATTTTTCAAAAACAATTTTAAATGGAGATTGTTTGATAGGCAATGACGCTATTTGAACCCAAAACTATTATCTGTTGAAAGTATAAGGAATTTTTAAAACTCATGTCTTTAATTCTTAGACCACATGATACCAGCCCAGCAGAGGCTGAGTAATTAAGCTAGTTTTATTCAAAACTTAAATCCCACTTCAAACAGCTATTCAAGCTATTTTCTGTAGAATTTTCTTTTAAGTATAGTAAGTATTCCCTAAAACTTTAAAGTGAAAAGTAAATGAAAAATGCTAAAATCAATTTCTTACTGTCGTAGTCGTAATTTAATATTTGAAATTATTTTTCGGATAAGTAAAAAAAAAAAAAAAGATGGATATTTCGTATTCCGGATGAAAAATGTTAATACGGCATATTAAATATGCATGAATCTTAATAACTTTCACAAAAAATATGATTTTAATCAAATTTGGGCAAAAACACTTTCAAAAATGATTTTTCCTTATTTCATTATTCAAAATTACTTCTTTTGATTTTCATCAATTGAATTTTAATCTATCCTCTTTTTAAATCTCTTTAATGATTCGAAATGACAAGAAAGAAGTTTTTCATCTGGAACCTGAACTCATTACATCTTGTGAGCTTCGTTTTACAATCCAGCATATTTTATCTTAACATTCTCAATCGGAATAATTTTTCTGCAATCTAAACTTTTTGTCTTTTAAGTCGCTTCTATGTGCGTTTGCATTAAGCAAAACTGAACAAATATTAATAACGTCTGATGAATTTTTAGTTCGCAGAAATGTACTTATGATTTTTTATTCATACTTTGTTTTATTCATAACATTCCCTGCCCCCCCCCCCCAACAAACGAGTTTTTAGTTGAGTGTATTAGAAATGCAGAGTTGAGATTGCTACAGTTATTGAAGCTTCATTTACGTAATTTTTACATTAATAAATACTACATATATTTTGAAATAGATAACAATTAATATAACTTAATACATTACTATTTTTAACTTAGATAAATATGTGTTATGAATGTTTCATAATCATGGCTGCTTTATTTAAATTTTGCTGTTAAAGAGTCTCCCTTATCTCATTTTCATAACGTTAATGTTCGTTTACTTAAACTTATTTTTAAACTAAGGAAGATTGATTGAAATAAAAATTAATTTTCATCAAATTTCCTGTATTCAACTTATGAAATGGAAAGCATAAAGCTATTCAGAGTAATCTACAAGAAATTTAAAAATAAATGTGTTTTTAATGCGTCATAATATTGACTTTGTCCAGAAAGTAAAGTCATTGATTTTCTTTGCAGTGCGTTCGGAACTTCATACATGTATTGAAGAATAAGTCAATTTATGAATCACTCACTCATATCTGACCATCTGGAGCTTAGAGACAGAAGTTTCTGTGAACCTTATTTTCGTCCGCCATGTAATCCACGCTAGCTTAAGCGAAAATCATATCTTATTTAATATAATCCGATCTTACTATAATATGTGGCTTAAGCCATCATATTTTATTAGAGAATCGGAAAGTCTGCAGTGAAAACTTCTCCAATCATAAAGATAGCCTTTATTGAGGACTGTTTATTGGAACTGCAAGTTTGGCGTTGAGGACAACGATTGTTGAAAGCCACCAATACCAACTACGGATAAAAACGCGTGATTAAGCTCTTGCACTCAGACTGTACTTCGTGCGTTCTTGAAATAAAACATACATTAAACATTCCAAACTCAATGCTCAATAGATTATTTTGAACATTATGCATGTATGAAAAGTACTTAATGCTGGTGAGGAGCTCATTAACCAATCCAAGGTACCAGCATTTATTCAGGAGCTTCATAGTCCTGACGTGAATTCACACAACTGTTTCTTGTCTCTTTGCATGAAACAAACGAACTTAAACTATTCTCTCAATACTGGACTTAAAAACAAAATCATTTTTAAGGCAATGGTTTTGAGATGGTGCTCATCCTTACCGTCCAAAATATATCCAGATCAACTTGTATAGATCAACACTTTCTAGTTTACTTTGTTAGTAGAGAACAGCCGAACAGCCGCACAAGCAGACAAACATTAAAAATAATCCTTAGTAAAGAACGTCAGAATCAAAAGTATGTAGTATGCTTTACATAACAAAAATTAAGCAATTAAATAGACACTTTAAAATATCTGGAAAAAGTATCGACTACAATGAGTAAGCTATTTTTATATAAAGTGTTCAAAAAGTATAAGTGCATCATACGAACTCACAATTAATGATCCCAGCATATTTTAAATAGCTGAAATCAAAAGTAAGCACTAAATAGCACCTCATTTAAATACCGAAACTAATCCACTTAAATATGCATTTTGGAATTAAAATTAAATATTTTTGAGGACTCGCAGCTGCACCTCTGCATAATCTATAATTAACCAGAGTATGGAGACACACTCAGAAAACCCAATAGCTTTCTGCGTTGCATTTTCCTAATAACTCTGCCCGCGGTGCCGTATCTCAAAGCAAGCGCAGAATGCTTGAGAAAGCTACGTTGCCTGTCGCGATTAGTTGATGTCAAGGTGCTTTAGAAGCCAGCTATTTTAATTAAAAGCCGAGCGGAGACTTTAGGACCATCATTATTTCCCTATGTCTGGATTCTGGGAAGCGGTCAAAGGAGCCTTATACGTGTGTTGTCGTGGCAACACATTTCATGCAATACATGAACGCCATACTTTTGCCGACTTATAAAGATGGTAGTTATTAATGGCTTGTTATAACATCGAGCAGATTTGAGAAATATAGTCTTCACGAATGAATTGCAAATTGATAAATATTTTAGGATCATTCCGAAATATATTAATTGGAATTCAAAATAGCTAAAACTCTTCTTATCACGTGATGCAATGTTTGTTCTGTATATAACTTCGAATAAAGAAATAACTGAATAGTTTTTCTTTGAAGCAAAAAAAAGTGTTTGTGTTATCACATTGACCAGAGGCTCACATTACTGAATAAAAAAATCACTAATTTTAAAGTATCCAAACATGATTTTCAGAAGGGAACGAATAAAAAAATAAAGAAAAAAACGCCAAAAGATTATTTAAATTCTGATGTTTTTCTAATAAAGGTATTGCACATTAGCGTCCTCATTTTTACATAGAGAAAAACCCAATAATGTCTTCTAAACAAATATACATTTTAGTTTGATTTTTCGTTCGCAAAATGATACAATTTCACCAGCGTCAATAAAGTAACCTACAACATACTTCAATTCTTTGTGTCTAATCATCATGTAAACATGATAATCCAAAAAAAATTAGTATCTAAAATATTCTTAACAAGAAAACTTGGGGACTACATTTTTCATTTACCTAATTTCCATTGACTGTTTTAAACTTTTGTTTAAACTGAAATATTGATGTTTAAAACTTCACATTCTCAAAAAAAAAAAAAAAAAAGGCAAGAACATTTGTTTGAATTTTTATTAAAGCAGCTGGTTTGTAGTTAACAACTTGTAGCATTCACTCGACTATATAGTGTTTCTAGTAATATGAAGCAATGTTCTTTTAGTACGTTTTCTTTCGTGATCACAATTTACCAACTTACATAGTACATTGGAGAAATAAAAATATTTGTTTCTGAAATGCATAAAACTGAAGAAAAGCAACATAATTTCAACACGGTGAACGGTGTAGAAAAAATAAATGATGCTTTTTACTACAAAATTCTAAAAATTTTGACATCTTCTTTTTTCTAAAATACTTAAGTTCTCATTAGCGGTTTATAAACCCAATTTACTCCGTAAGTTTTTAAGCAATAGTATTTCAGGGATGAAGATTCTACAAAATGATACGCACTTTCAGCGCAAATACTTACCGATAACAAATTGCGTTTCTTACCCAAAACATTTTCCGAGTACAAATTAACATCCCTAACAAGGATCGGGGGTAATTTCTGCAAAACAAAGATCCTTGTACAGTTTGCGAAGGCCATTAATAGATTCTTCCAGCCCTAATTTTCGGTCTTGCCTCCCTCTCTCTTCCTTGCTCGTAATCCCTCGGCCTTTATGTACTCCGTCAAAGGAAGCCATCCCCATTTAATAAAGCTACTTTTACCGAGAGGCAACCGGTAGTCGCTATCAATGTGCTTTTAAACCCCGCCGTTTTAATTAGAGGCAGAAGAGATTCTGGCTCGATCGCTACTTCCTATTGGCCGGAATTTCCGAAGCTGACAGAGAGGGTCCTTTTATGGACGTGTGACGACCCGGCCGAGTCTTTGTGAAATGCACATACGTCAGGATTTCCGAGAGCTACTCTCCTGTCACTGTGTAATGAATTGGCGTGTATGGTTGTGTCTCTCTTTACAATATTCCTTAATTCTTTCATCTTACAATAATACGAACAGATGGTGGAGAATATTTGTAAAATCATTACGTAAGGTTTGATTTGAATAGATATGCATGATTCTTGTTGAGTAATACTAATATTAATTCGTTTTCGTCGAATGTCTTGATGCGCATGAGGGAATGAGCTGTGTTTCATTGGAAAAAAAGCTTACTTTTTGACTTTAAAATGTTTTTAAAAATTTTAGCAAATTTTTACTTCTTTTTAGCAGTGATAAGTCTATTTTTTCTTTTAGCAGAAACTTGTTTATATATTTCTTACATATAATGTTGCGGATTAGAGCATTAATTCATTATTATTTTATTTCAGAATTATCTTCTAAATAAAATTATTGTTCTTATTAACCAGTTTTTGGTAATTTTGTTGCGATTATAAGATGGATTTATAATATTATTGCTTAAGCTAATTTTTGTCCATTTTCAAAACTCCTTTTTTTCCTACATTAAAAAGTCGTATTGCTTGTGACGAGAAAACATATCTCAAGTATGTATTTCGTCGTGGCAATAATGTTTTCAATTGCTTGTCGTAATTATCGGAAAATCACCTTTTTACGAGGTGTGTCTAAACAGTTCGCTAAATGTTACGATTTAAACATTAAAACAGAATGCAAACTTCTAAATACCGTTATTGACATTCAAAATTCTCTCCACCAGCCACTACACACTTGTGACAATGTTCGTATAAGGCTTGAAAACTGTTGAAGAATTATTGATGTGGAATCGTTCTCAGAATAGCCGTCACATGGTTCTGATCCTCCTCGGCGTTAACTAATATTGCGTTTGCTAAATTGTTCATCTACTATTTCCCCGACCTTGTCTTTGCTAATGCATTATTATCCTGCTAATAATCGCAGAGTCAATCGCCGATCCATCACTCGCACACGTTCAGTGATTTCTAGCGTCCTGCATGTGGATGGCCGGCATGGACATGGCTCGTCCTCCAGATTCCTTACCAGAGCTAACAAACCAATCATACCCACATTTCACACTCAAGGCATCCCATGCCTACGCACCTGCACCAACAGCTCATGGTTTTCTTCCACAGTTTTACCCAATTTGAAGCAGAACCCAATGATGAGCTACTGCTCCATGATGCGTAATACTCGGGCTCTGTCAATTAGACTGAATGCAATAAGCACTGCGCCAAGTGAAATAGCCAATTGAAATAGTTTTTTTTTTTTAATTTATCTCAACTAATTCAAACTTTTTGATTACTAAATGTTGTTTCTCTAGAATTCATTTGCATTCTGATCAATTCTTTTGGGTAATGTTTCTGTATGATAGAAGCAGCAAGACATTACAATGTTTATAACGCTACACTGAACAATTAGCCGTAGACACCTTACTATGAAACACTTTTGAATTTTTTGGAAAACCCTAAAAGCTACACTATGATCAAGTGCCTGGAGTGTAAAACATGACACCAACATCGTCTTTATTGCAGCGTTGCAACTTCCTCTTCGTCCACCATTAAGAAGGTTGAAAGTACGTTAGAGCTCAGACTAGTCTCTTTCTTACAGAGGAAATATATATGCGATTGCATTAGCTTGTGGCACCTTCAATAGCGTCATTTACTCTGTGAAAAACCAAACTGCATTTTAAACATATTTTCTAGTATGCACGGCACATTGGGGCACCACCTTTTCACCCTAGGAGGACATTTTTCAAAAGTCCGGTACCTTTGATTTTAACAGTGGAAGGTTAAACTGCCGTTGGGTGTGGTGATTTTATTTGTGGAGCCGAACTATTTACATCAGTAATTTCTTCACCATTATCAAAGGGGAAAATAAATAAACAAACCACAACTATATTCTATTGCTACGCGCTCCATTTTAAGGCCCAAGTTTTTAGTCCTGTAGTGAATTTCCGCTTCATCTGTCTAGTGGCACATTCGAATACATCTACTCTTGCAATGAAAAATTTAGAAAAAATAAACAATCCCAATCCGTTAAAATTTATCGCTTTTAAATTTTCCAAGTCAGAAAAAGGAACATCATTTATTGGATAACATGGATCTTCATTTACACATTCCCAATTTGAATGCAAAGTGTACCTAAATCATTCAATCGATCAGTTTAATGTAAAAATAAGTACCATTAAGATTCGTAAATAGTCAATATTTTTTTAAAACTGATTAAAAATCCAATGAGAGAGCCTACAGCAGAGCACTTTCACTTCATCGAAACGAAAATTATTCCGATTCAGATTCAGATATAAGCAGACTTCTGCGTTTCGTTTTCAAATCGATTTTCCCCCCAGCGGACATTAGTATTCTTGCTAGCACATAGCAATCTTACAGACGTCAAACTGCAGCTAGATTACACTCCTTAATGATTTTGCTGCACACGCAAAGGGAATGTTTTCGAATGTAATTAAGTTAAGAATTACTAATTACGGTAGTCTTGAGTTCTATTGCGTTTCGGCTGTGAAATTTTGTCGCCAACAGAATGCAGAGCCAAGGAATGCATCCAAATTGTTCGGGAACTTTGCGACAACATTTGTATCTTTTTCACTATCGTTTATAAGTCGAATTAGTCCGAGGAATCTTCATTTATCAGTTAATGCGATTTTACAGCGAAAGTTTAGCTTCGCAAAATGGAGAAAATAAATGCGTCGTCTTGAAAGTTTAAATAGAATATGGTGTTTCTTTAAAGTTAATGAGAATTTAAGTAGTTTAAATAATAATATTTTGGAAATCTATTATTAATTGATACTGGTATTTATTATTTATGCGGCATTTAATAGGATTAATAATGTTTGATTTCAGCTTTAAATATTTTAGTGATACAGCTTTTAGTTTTAACTAAAAAATAACTAATTCATCACATTAAATCCCCAACTTGTATTCTGTAACATATAGGGGAAAGGGTCACACCTTGGATTTATTTTGACATTTTAAATTTTCAACTGTTTGATTATGTGATGAAGAAAGTCCAAGTTACAGTAATAAATAAATCTGATACCTAGGGCAACTAAAGTAATTTTTCAATATATTATCCAGACATTTGTCGGCTGTGTGGTTGGACCTCATGTTGTATAATTATGCGGCATGTAAAATGTCTCTTGGTTGGCTTGTTTGGCTTTGAACGCCCTCGGGAAAGTTAAATTCCTGATGCAGTTTGCATGGAAGAGAGCCCTAGTGTCTCGATCAGGTGAAAACTGGGCGTCGAAATTGTTGTGCCATTGTCATCCGCGTCTTAATGATTAAAACCGGATGCAATATCTGGGGGTCACATTATGTCCACTAAAGGATTAGTGTCTCATTAGAAAGAAAAATATTTTGACTTTTCTGAAGTTTACAATTTGTCCTGCGTATGCGTCAGGAGATTGTTTCTAAAATAGAGCAGACAAGAAAGTAACTTTTTTATTTTAAATTACGGTTAAATACTGTTTTCCAATAAATACTACCTGACCATCGAGAAGCTTTTACGCTTGACAGCAGTCATGCAAAAAGTCTTTTTTTTTTTACCGTTAGTTCTTTGAAAAACAGGCACAGAGTGAGTTCTTATTTTTTGCTGATTGAAAAGAAAATGAAATCATGCACTACTTTTGTATTTTCATGAAGTACTAAGCAAACCACCCAAAAAAGGCATTTTTAAGAAATAGTACTCGTGCTAAGAGAAACCCTTTCTTTTTCTGTTTTAGTGCAATAGAAAAACCGTGATTAAAAATCCTGCAATGAGTTTAGATTATTAGATTCTCGGAAACTTGAATCAACTAATGAAAGTGAAAAAAGTAAATCAAAAGCGACAAAACTCATAGAAGGATCGAACCTGCGATCTCCACTTTTCTAACGCAAAGCGCTACACAACCACGTCGCGCAGCGTCTTAGTTCCCGATCTAATTCACAGGAGTGATGTGTCACTGATTCTCGACGGAAAAATCAACTTTTGTTCAGTGGATCTACTTTTTGACAGTGGCGGCACAATACGCTTCCCAATGCGGAGAAAATCATGGAATTTGACTATACCCAGTGTAACGAGGGTTGGCGGCTCAAAGTAAAATTAATTTCCCACTCTCCGCACTTTTTCCCAGATGGTTGTCATAATGACGGCGCTATGAACTTTTCCCCCATTGAGCTTTTGCAACTATGGTTAAAATTGCTTTGTGCGTAAACTATCATTCTATTGAAAAATCAACGTTAATAAAGCTCATCTTCTTCTTAGAAATGTGTGATTTATTTATGTATGCCTGGATTTGGTAGGAAACGTTGAGAAATAACCGAGACATGAGGATCTAAATAAAGGCATAAGCCTCATTCAATAAGCATAAACTAAATGAAACGCCTCAACAGCAGTGCATAAAAAAGGAGGGGAGCTGTTTTCTTTCGTACTGTTTCCATGGAGACGAGGCAAAAATTTTAAACTTGATATGCTTATTTTAAAGTAACCGAGTATAAGAAATGAGGCGTGGTAACAGAACATAAGCTAGAGACATAATATATAAAATATTCAGACTACAGATAGTCAAAGTTTAGAGTACATTAATCCATTGAAGTTCGTTAAACGGGAGTCACTTTAAAACTCTAACCAAAATAATTATTCTTGTTTGTTTAATTTGAACACAATTTAAATGTATAAGGAAATGTCTTAACTAAGGCCGTTAACAATTTGTTGTATTACTTGTGATTCTTTCATATTACTTTTTATAGTCAACAGCGAATGAACACCGCTCGGTATAAAAAGTAATTTTGTTGAGAATAAAGTTTCACGATTCCTACTTCATCATTCCGAGTAGGGCGCACTAAAAACCAGTTCGTTCATTTATTCTTATCAGACACGCGTGTTTTCAAAATATTTAGACTCACTTCTCCCAAAACTGTTTTCGGAAGTCCTTCTCGCACCTAATTAATCCGTTTTATTTATCCGTCATTGGCCGCGAACAATGACCGCCACGCGGATGCGCGCGAAAGAGTTTACTCCGGCGGAAATGACAAGCGTAGTAATGGGAATAAAAGGAAGGAACACCTAGAGCAGCGAGAGAAAGAAGAAAAAAAAATCCCTCTTAGTACAGGATCAAAAAGGATCCGCCAGAGCAGAGGACAACTCTCCATCCTCCCTCGACAAAAACTGGCAGAGAAAAACCCCCATAAAGGGAGGAGACGGGAAGAATGAAACCAAGAGGGTTTTCAAAACCAACAGACTGGACAATGGGTGTAGCTTTTTCAAAAGGAGGTGGGCAGGGCCGCAGCGTAATCCGTCTTTTTGGCTACTAAGCGCATTTCATGCACACGCGCGCCCACCTTTTGTTCGAAACCCCCTCCTCTGTCTCGTTCCATACACACTCGATGCCGTCCAAGAAGCCGGATTCTTTTTTTAGATGTGTAATATTAATTTTTATTTGCTTTACTGGTGTGGTGGTAATTATTGCATCACTGGAATGAAGTTGTATTTTTTTTTCTTACGTAAGGATATTTAAAAAGACAGTTTTTATACGTGACTTTGATATAAATCTTTAGCCAAATATTTTCCTAGATACGATGTTGAGCTGTGTTGTCTACATTGATGGTGTGCACTTTTAAATGCAATTGAAATTTTTAACTAATGTTTGTTTTAAAGACCAAAACAGGAATGAAATATGCAGCTTAAATAATAAAAAATTAATCGCATGAAGCATTTGTACATTTTTATTAATGCATATATATTAATTTTACTATGAACAGGAGTTTACTATTGCTGCTAAATACAAGAACATTTAAAACGTTCAAAATAAGTACTAGAAAGTACTTAATACAGTATCTTGATAGTTAAAAATTGAAAATACTTCTTTTGGCACCAAGTTATCTTAAATTAACTATACACTTTAAAGAGAACTAATATGTCTCTAAAAAGGAGGAAAGAAACATAATGCAAAAATAGCGACTACGTAAAGTAACCCCTTCCCCCTCTTTCCTATCAAAAACATTTCACATTGAAATAAAAGAATTTTAGAAAAGAAAAACAGATTTTAAATTTTGTTACTAGAGATTCTGCTAGTTTTTTGCTAGATGCTAAGGCATTTGTAAACACAACAGCTGCGGTAGATGCAATAGCATTATTTGCTTTTAAGAAATGTAGGTAAACATTTGTAATTATGATTTTCGATAATCTATTTAGCAATGTATTTTTACTTATTGTTGACAGATTATTTTTACTCCACAATTATTAAAATTTAGTGCTGTAGAACAGGAAATAAAAACCCAATTTTTATTTTATTTATAACTTAAGAATAAAGATATTTTTATTAACATTATCATAATTTGTACGACGTATTGAAAGAGTATATAATGAAAATACTCTTAATGTAATAAAACCTTTTTTAAGCTGTTTTGTCTAACAAATTCTTTAAATCTCTATTCAAGGATGTACATAACATGCGTTGAAAATGTACTTCGTTCATTGTACCTAGGTTGTCATACAGACACCAATGAAGAATTGAACTTTAAGATATTGTTTTATATTAAAACAAGGAAATAATTTATTAAAGAAACAATAAAAATTTCATTACACAAATAGAAGGCAATGAAAACATATGAAGATTTGGGTCTGAGATTATTAATTTTTTTTAAATAAATAAACGAGAAAATAAAAAAGTAAAAATAATAATGTTCACATGTGCTCCCCTTTTCCCTTACACATATTTTAACACATGCAGTTTAAAAAAAATCCAAACGACCAAACATTATCTTCGATTTTTTTTCATAAAAAGTAAAGTGTTTTTTCCATTGCTTTCCCACCGTGAAATGCTCAGAAACAGCTAAATGTGATCTGGTTTCAAAATGGCTCCCATACTTCGAATAGTAAGCAATACACTGAAACACATTTAGAGGTACGTTGGATCATTTTGAAACTTTGAAACATCTGCAGAACTATGAGATTTCTATTGTAATAACTGGATATCCGTCGTATGCTGGTCGTAAAGTGTTGGGAAAAAAGTCTTATGTCTGAAGAACGCATAAAATTCGAAACTCAATGTTGAAAACATGCTGTCTGATGTAACTAAAAATGTTATTATTTTATTATTGCAATTTTTGAAAAATCTGGGAGGTAAAATGTTATGTTGGGAATTATGATTGCTTATAAAAATACGTAATTTATAGATTAGAAATTTTTAAAATATATTTCCTTTCATGGAGTAATTTGGAAAAAAACTGTAAGTATCAATAGCTTAATCAGTCAAATATAATATCAATTAGAAATCACTTTTATTTTTAAATGTAACTTTCGGAACAAATTTCGTTTTGGAATCTGAACACAAAAATCAAACATGTATGTAAAATAACGAACAATGAATAAACAACTAGTTTTTTTTTTCTTTTGAAGATAAATTGACAGTAGTAGCTTTCGTTTACTCAATTCCAAAAACAAAGCAAAAATAAACTTACAAAGTCTTTTTGCACCGTTTTGGTTCACTATATTGATGCGTTTTTTTTTTTTTTTTTTCAAGATAAATATACTGTGGTAATTTCATGTGACTTATCAATTTTTGCGCAAAAACAATACAACTCGACAAATCTATTTAATAGATAGTTTTTTTTTCAGAAAACGACATTAGTTTTTTTTTTTAAATTAGTAACGAATTTATCGAATAACATACGTCCGTTAATGAGACAAAAATATTTTTACATTGTTTCTGAAAATCGCTAAACTTTGATTAAATTAGAAAGAAGTAGAGTTCATTTTCTGAATAATATTCTTGCAGTAAAACAGCGACCTGATATAGTAAAGTCTATGCAGAGTAGGGTGTATTGTGTAAAAATTGATACATGTATTGAATTGAACTTTTCCATAGATTAGTTAAAATATTTTACTGCAACGAGCAAAATGTCTGTGTTTAATGATGTTATGAATTTTCCAAAACTAAATTACGCTTAAATGTTCATTCACTGGAATGTCTATCATACACCAAAATAAAAGAAATGAATAAATGCACTTCAGCTACAAAAAATTATTAAATTCAATTTTGTTTAAAACAACACATATTAGCTAAAACATTTGACACGAATTTTAAGGAACCCATTTTGCATTTAAAGAATTTGAGGAGAAGGCAAAGGCGGCTGGTTTAGTTTCATTTTTCTGCTAAATCAATTTAAAAATGTTTCTTGAGCTCAATAAACAATTGTCATGAACAATAAATTTCAATTTCAGAGCAAAAAGTATTTCTGACTTGTTTTTAAAATTTAATGTTAGTTTCAATTTTCAAAACTTTAAAACATAATTTTCTAAAAGAACCTTTTTCAACTTCAGAAAAGCGTTTTAAAGAAAACGTTCTTTCTAACATGAAAGAGCACAAGTTAATTTATTCCAACAATACATTTCGAAACACCACAAAAAACGTTTTATCAAATTGAAATACCTCTATTAGATTTAAATATTAGCATTATGACTTATGACTTTAGTACAGACGTGGTAGTTTTTCTAGTTAAATTTAGAGTTGAGAACGAACTTAAACATAGCGCATTTTTTGGCAAGAGAGAAATTCACCTTAGATTTATTCAGGATGAAAATAAAAAGGGCTTGTAGAAATTTTCACTTTTTGCATTAAAGCTGGAAAAAAGTGAAAAAAAAAAAAAAAACTACTTTGAAATATGAAGCAAAGCCCGCGAAAATAAAATGAGTACCGCCAAATATGTATGAATTCAGGAAAAGTGCCCGAATAAAATGTTTATAAAAAATGCCATTTGCGTATTTTTACTTTAAGGAAAAAACTCTTTCACTTTTATACATGCTTATATGCATATATTTTCTATCTTTATAGGTAAAGAAGCATTCATAACTGAAATGCATAAATAAAAGCAGAAATGGGAGGCTTCTTCGATTATAGATACTGACTCATAAAATGGATGTATCGAATTCAAGGCGCATGGTTTTGTAAAGGTTTTTGATGTATAGACTAAGTGAAAATGAGTGTAGCTGGATGAGGTTTCCATAATCTTATTACATAAAAGCGTTAAGTTCATGTTTTGCTTTGGCTTTCTTAAGTGAAGTAATAATTACATTTAGTTTCTGCAAGTTGTTTTATCTAATTTTCCGATTTAATGTTCAAAAATCACACAAAATCACGGAAAACTATCACAAGCATTTTGTTTATTTATGAATTAATAGTGCATGTCCTTATGGATGCACAAAAAATTAAAAGTTCTCACACATTGTCGATTTAAATCACAGCATTACGAATGAGAAAGGAAAAAAACCCAATAGGAATAATAAGCATTTAAGAACTAGAAAAACGTTCACTAAATGAAGTGTTATTTTTTTTCCTTCGTTTCTTGTAGATAAATATGCATTACAATATTCATGCTACATGATTTATCGGGCTTTGCTTGCATTTTGTTTTTGTTTTTTGTTTTTGTTTTTTTTTTTTTTTTGTTCATTCAAGGTAAAATGTAACTGAAATTGCTTTTAAAGAGTAGCATAAGAATGAGGTGTTTACAAAATGCAAAAATATACCTACTTCTTATTTGATTTTTTTGATGAATATTATTATGCTACAAAGCGATTTAGAGTGCATTCAGCTAAATCTGGTAGAAAACAAATATCAAATAATAGTTTTCTTGGCAAAAAAAACAACACATTCGGTGAATGATTTCTTGTCCCTTCATCGAAATAAAATAATTGCTCTCTGAGTATGCAGATGCGTTAGGCAGAATGATATTTTGAAATAAACGAAAACCTTGAATGCGTAAAGCTTTATATGCTGATCTTAGATAATAATTATCTTTTTTAAAGCAAGTAAATACACAAAAAGAAGAACTAGCAAGCAAGCATTATCAGAGACAAGTCTTTAGTTAATACAGTGAACTCTCACTTATGCGCCGGCCCAAGAGACCAACAGAAAAAGGCGCATGAGTGAGGGAGAACTGAACAAGCCTATTTAAAGAACTAAAAGGCAACATAGGTTCTAATGACAGAATGAATATGAATGTTTTTATAGAAAATGGATATATTACTACAGTTTGGCAATTACTGTAACGTAACTACATTGATAAAGAGAACACAAAAATTGTAGCATACCCAATTACAAACTGCTCTCTTTAGAACGATGCATAATAGATAATTGCCCCTCTACGAACACTAGTTCATGCGGAAAAAATGCCTTCCGTGAGCAATAAAGGGGAAGGATTAAAGAGGAAAGTGAAGAAAAATGCTTATTTTTTAAATAAAAAAAATTAATTTTTTTCATTTTAGGGAAAATTCGGCGTATAAGTGAAATATATATCTTTAGAGCGACGCATAAACGAATGATGATATCATTATTTTGCTATGGAATGTGCTGGGACCATTTAAAATCGTCGTATAAGTGAAAAAGGCACATAAATGAGGCGACGTATAAGTGAGAGTTCACTGTATTGTGAATTCAGAGATATTCGCTTATAAATAATCATTTCTTTCGTAGACATTACCTATCTGTTGGAAAACTAAGAAGAAAATTATGTTGATTATCAAATATAAAGTGATTACATCAGTTGGATAGTGGTTATTCGGCAATCTGAAGATACCTACGATTCTTTATAAGCAGAACAGACATCATCTCAACGTTAAAGGAAAACATTATCCAAAAACTAATCTGAGAAATATGAGTTAAAGTTACTCGTTTTCTCTTTTATTCTAGTTCACGCGATCTCAGCACGCAATTCGAAAGTGTGATGTTATAATAATGATGTAGTGAATATTTTATAGCATATTTTGAATAAATCAATTAGGAAAAATTTTATAGATTTTATGTGAGCTTCAGTCATTGAACCTGACTTTATTGGGTAATTAATGCCTTGTTGTAAATTGTGCAATTCCAATTTAGTAATCTTTAAAATGTTAAGATTCTAACAGTTGAATGGTAAGGAAGAATTCATTTCAAACTTAGAAAAACAAATTACGTTGTGGTTTGTTATACCAAATATCTTTTGGCGCAATAGTGCTCAAACAGTTTGAGATTTTCAAATGCATGAGTATGGATATAAATACCCGTAAATAGAGACCAAAAATGTGTTCTTGAAATTAATAGAAGATGTATATAGAGTTTGTGTTTACGGAGATACAGATAGTGATATAAATAACTTTTTAATGCATTTAAGCTGCTTCCGATGGCAACAATCCTGACGTAAAAAGGGGAATGGCATTAAACACGAATTACAAAATAGGCTAACCATATAGCAGATGTGATCGACTTGTATTAGTCTTAAAACCAACTTTAATCATTTTTAGTAGCAGACTTGTTAATAACACCCTTTTCACAAACGATATTTCCTACGCAAAATTAAACAATTATTTTCGCGCTTCCCAGAAACTAAAACCCCGACGCCAAAGAAAAATTCTTGCTAGTCAAACACTAATTCTTGTTTACATTAAATGATATTAGATCACTACATTGTAAAAAAAATGTTTTTACAGTAAATACAGCTCATTTTAGAGTAATTTAACAGTAATAATAGTAAAACTGCTTAATTTTACAGTACTAAACAATAAAATTGTTAGTATACAGTTTTTAACTGTTAATTTCACAGTTTGAAACTGGTATCTCTGCTGCCAGTATTATACTGTTGTTTTTGTAGTAAAAAACTAAAATTTCCAGTTTTACAGGTTATTACCGTACATTTTCAGTTTTAATCTGGAAACTGCTGCCACGATTACACTGTCGTTCTTACAGTACAATACAGCTAATTTTATGGTAATAAACTGTAAAACTACTAATTTTACAGTAACAAATACTAAATTTGCTAGTTTTACAGTAAGAGACTGTAAAATAGCTAGTTTTAGTTTGTTACTGCTCTTTTACAGTTATAAGGCAGAGTTTGAAAGCGGTTTTTTCATCAGGTTTGGACAATAGCGATGTAAATTTGCAGTGGACAGAGTTTAAGGAAAAACTAGCAAAAACAGTTGGAGATTTTGTTCCTTTTAGGAGAAAAGGGGTAAACACAAAAATTTGGCCCATGTGGTTCACTAGGGAAACTAAGGATGCTCTAAATCGTAAGCAAGCTTCTTTTCGTCGATTAAAAGAAACTGGTCACAGCGCAGACAGGCTACAGTATTGTGAGGCTAGGCGTAGTTTTAAGTATTTGGTACGGTTTCAGAAAAGAGAATTGGAACAAAAGCTGGCAGATAATATTGACAGGAATCCAAAGGAGTTTTTTGCATACGCAAATTCTGGGAAAGTTCGAAATAGTCAAATTGGGCCACTAGTAGATGAGCATGGAAATTTAATTCAGAATGATGGTGATATAGCAAATGTTCTAAATGACTTTTTTTCCAGTGTTTTTAACGATAACTGTATCTCTCATACAAGCTATTATTTACAGGGTTCAGTCATTAGTAGGGCAGATAATGTTATGGATCTAGGTGTCTTAATAAATCAGGATTTCAAGTCCAGTCAACAGTGCAGCATAGCTAGTAACAAAGCCAATAGGATGCTTGGGTTTATTAATAGATCTATTTCAAACAAATCTAAGAAGGTTCTTCTGCCTCTATATAGAAGTTTGGTAAGACCTCATTTGGAGTATGCTGTTCAGTTTTGGTCTCCTTATCTGAAGAAAGACATTAATTTATTGGAAAGGGTACAAAGGAGGGCTACAAGGTTAGTGAATGGACTTTCTAATTTAGACTATGATTCCAGACTTAGAATGCTTAATATGTATAGTCTTGAGCAACGGAGAACCAGAGGGGACATGATTCAGTTATTTAAATTTATTAAAATGAATGATGTTGCAGGGTTGGATTTTTGCAAGGAAAGCAGGACAAGGGGTCATTGTTTTAAGCTGTTTAAACCTCAGGCGAACCTGGAAATTCGAAAAAATTACTATTTTAGCAGGGTAGTGGGAACTTGGAACAGCTTACCGGAAGAGGCGGTAAAGAGCAATGGAGTAGATGGCTTTAAGAGGGCCATTGATCTTCATTGGAGTCTTTAATTTGACTAGGACCAGCCAAGTTGGGCCCTGAGCCTGCTGCTGGTCGCCACATTTGTATTTGTATTTGTATAACTGAAACCTCTTCTTTCAGCATTATACTGTAGTAACAACAGTTTATTTTTTTAAGTATAGATATATTTTTAAGAAAAACATACGCTTTTCTTAGTGGAGAATGATTCAGGTGAATTTAGGTAGGCGTAGGTGAGTTCAAACTTAGTCATTAATTCTATAACAAATAACAAATACTATTAACTCTATGAAATCTTTATAATTTATGTATACATTAGCTGATGTGCCCGGCGCCACACGGGTTTAAATGCAACATGCCAAATCCAAGAAAATAAATATTAACTTTCAACTAAGCCTAGTAGAATCATTTTTCTCAAAGTTTTTTTTTTTTTTTTGACCATGCGGTAGATTATTTAACTATGTGTGAAGGAGACGTGAAATCAAACTTAAATGCGTTTTTATTTTATCTGTATGATTTTTCGAAAAATTGCTTTATATCTTTTAACTGTTGCCAAAAGCAATTAATTCTCTTTTTATTTAACCCGGTACGGATTATTGGAATAGATAAATATAAAAATCCTAAAAAAGCAATACATTTCATACTTACTCCAAAGAAGCCTTGGTTCAAAATTTTCCTCATGATTATTATTAATATTGTTGTTGCGAGGCAACTAAATTTTGCAAAAGTAGGTTGAAAATTTAATCATTTAATGGGGAAATTACATGAAAGTTACTATTTTCCATAACAACTTTTTTAAACTAAGCTTTTTAGAAATAATTATAGCTTATTCTGTTCCCTGCTACTGTAGCTATCTACGGTGAAAAAATGGTTAAAATCGGTCCAGTAGTATTACCCCCCGACATACATACGAAAGTAGTCATTTATGTATATAGATTCCATGAAAAAAATATTATATATGGTCTGGAGAAGGCTGGAGAAGGCTTTCCTAGATGTGCATATTCCGTTCTTTTCAATCGTAAGTGTGAGTGTAAACAAAGAAAAGGCTCCATGTTCTTCCCTCCATTGTTGCCAGAAAGTTCCATTTTGTCTCTCGTTCAATGGATTTTCAGGCTCACATATTCGAAAATGGGCTGCGCATTTCCACCATAAAATTGTGTTCCGAGAAAACCCTTTGTGCTTACTGCTTCTTTTATTTCTATTTCTAAAGTTTGCACCCATTTTCAGAAAAATAGTCTATAATATTAAAGTATATTCCAGATGCGCATAAAATCACCTTAGTGGAAAAATTTAACAAGAAGAAATGTTTATGCTAGAAATCTTGAAAATATTTTTGGTAGAACGTGCGAGTAAATATTAGAGAATCATTTTTTAGTTTAGATCAACAGTTTCTGCAGAAAACCAGAATTTTATTTTAATGTTGATTTTCATGACTCAGGAACATCATTATGCTCTAGCAATCGAAGCGAAGTCTTCTTTTTCTAATTTTTAAAAATAATAGTAATTACAAATTTATAAATAATATTTTCAGAAATGTTGATACAATTCATACTTTTGTAATAAAAACATACACTCACACAAAATGAAATCCATTTGGTTTGCTTTTCTGCAATGTTTTATTTTAAAAAATATTTTAATGTTAATACTTCGACTTAAATTTGCATTTAATAAAAAATGTTATGAAAAAATATGAAATGTTATCTTAACTGCTTGGTTAATAGCACACCTTTAATTCTTATCATGAGCTATTTATTTTTTATTTGTATGTAGTTCTTCTAGTTTTTTGTCTCAGTTAACGGTATGCTGCCAAAGCTATAATTAATTTGGTAAATAAAAGTTCTTTTTATTTATTTATTTATTTTCAGGATTGATTTTGCACTAAACGCGTTTTTTCTTTTTTGCTTTTTGCATAGTTCTTGGCTATACAGTAAAATCGTATTAAAAGTTGTTCAATTGAACAGTAAACTTTTAATACGATTTTCTGTTCAATTGAACTTAATAATATTATATTAATAATTTTTTTAAGTGTTTTCTTTCTCAGCGTTGGAGTATACAAGTTATTTTTTGCAAATTTCCTGGTTGAAAAAAGTTTGGACTTCATCAAAATATGACACGCAGCCATTTGAGAAATAAACGCATGATGATTTTTTTACATAATTTTATATTTTTTTCAACTTTCTTTAAAAAAAACAATAATACAATAATCCGTAAGATCTTTAACTAACTATCTTTAACAATGAAATGGAAATAGTTATATGATACTTTATAAAAAAATTCGAATTTCAATTTATAACGTCATGAATCCGAGTAATAATGCGTGTTCAGATTCAGATTTTTTCTTGGGTAATGATTGTAATAGGATTTTTTGAAGTTAATTCTCTGTAGCCAAAGGCATGTGTGAAAATAAATTTATAGCACCAAAATACTTTTCTTTACGCCAAGTGCATTCCGTTTTTAGTATCATAAATTGAAGGTCATAAAGCTGTGCTGTACCAATACCCTTCAAAAAGTTATTCTTTGCTGTTTAATCGAAAAAAAAAACTTGGAAGTTATAGTACAGATGAAAATATATTTTGAAGACGTAGGCGTAACTGAAAGTTTCTTTCAACTTCTAATCTGCTCCTTTCTTCACTGAAGGAACATGACTTTTAACTTAAAATCTCACAAGAGAAAAATATAAGTATTTTTAAAGGTGCAATGAAAGGAATTCATCAAAAAATATAGCATTGAAAGTATTATAAGTAGCATTTATTCATTGTTTGTAAATCTTTCAATAAAAATAACAAAGAAAAATTTAACTTTAAAAGTCGTATATTTTATACTTCAAAAATTAACCCTAGCGGAAACTTTGATTATAAGATACTTGTAAAGTTTAAACAACTAGAAAAATATCTACAGAAAATTTATTTTACTTTTAGAAAATGAAATGATCAATTTATAATTAGTATTAACTATTTTGATGATAGGGGTTATCTTCCAATTTGATAAAGTAAATAATTGAATTAAATTTTTTATGCATTTGCTAATTATATTTTGGTAGGTACATATGCACGTGCTGAAGGGTCGAAAAAACTATTCAACATTAATTTGGGGGTTGAGTAAAATTAAAATTTAGACCGAAATTTGAGAAAAAAAAATTGCGATCACAATACTTGCTTAACATCGTAAAATTAAGTAGAAACTAATATCCCGAGAGCTTAATGCGCTCAAAATTTTGGTGGGCAAATGCATTAATAAGCTCAATATCTATTTTACTCACCAAATCTCACGCCATGCGACTTCTATCTGTTTCCAAAAGTGAACAGTACAATGCTGGGAGCACATTTTCAGCCCCTAGTACAGGTGAAAGCAAAAACAGCAGACTTTCTGAAGAGGGGGCACCAAATGACCTATAACTCTACTTTGAACGGAAGAAATCTTTCATGCAGCCTTGTATTGATAGGGGAGGGGTGCATGTTTAAAGAGACCAAAAGATATTTATACATGTTTTCAATAAAACTACTTTTTAAGAACAATTCCGTTACTTAATTGTCATATCTTGTATTTTGCGATTTTTTTTTAATGCGGAGCAATTCATTAACACGTAAATTTCAAAAAGGAAAAATATCGTCCGATATATTTTTACACTTTAAGAAATTAGTTTATTTACTTATATTTTAAAGATGTTTAATTTTAATCTTTATTAAATGCTTTAATTTACATCTTATGTTTTGTAACTTTTTGACCGAGCAACTACCAGCATGAAAACTTTGATTCTATTACGAACTTCAAGTTACTTTGAATTAAAATGATGCATAGTTAAATACGCATACTCATTTTTTCTTTTGTTTAGCATATTTTCAGGGTACAATGTTTTCCATTGCTTGTTGCTGTTATAAAAATTGGTTTGCATTGCCTTCACGGACTTTTTTTTTCCTACAGTTTTGGCTGCGTTTTTGTGGACAATAAAACACGCATTTCCAAAGTTGTAATCAAAAGTTTTGAATAGAAAGCCTCGCTTCTCTGGAATATCACGCAATGAAAACAGGAAACCGTTTTTCTAATTACCTAAGCTCGAATGTCTGAAGGCTAACGAGCAAACTTACCGCAAAAAGTGCTGACGCAACATATGTAATTAGCTGATTAAAACCAGATAAAACATTTTCGCTTCTTAATCTAATTCATGCACTGTATTTCTTCTGTAAAAAAACTCTTTCAAAAACACCTCAAGGACTGTAAATTTCCTTTCTCATAATAAAAAAAATCTGCAAATTAACGTCACATAATAAGATTTGAAACTTCATAATTAGATAAAATTTTGAGAAAAATTATGTCTTTTTTACCGTTTTAAGCAATAGTTAATTAGCTGCTCGGGCGCAAAAATGCACAGGCTCACCAGAAATTTATAGAGCGAATAATTACAAAAATTATGAAAGTTCATAAAATATCCCGGAGAAAAACTGAAATTTAACGAAAAGACAACGGGTTTCCACGAGTTATGAAAATTACTTTATCGATCTATATCCTTGTCTAGACCCAATGATGCATATGAAATATTTAATTAAATTTTTGCTACGTTGTTTTACCAAATCAGCTGTATTGAAATCCTTTAGTAATTAAATCTCCACTCAATATGTAGTTTTTACAGTCTTTTTTTACAAAAGCCAATACGTGTGTTGTTCGCCGATTCAGTAAGCTCGTTTTTTAATAATAATATTATTATTTATTTATTTTTTGAAGAATCGTTGTGGTTGTTAAAGGGTGAAAGAGTTATATTTTCTTTAAAAAAAATAAAATAAATTTCTTTTTGGATTCTTCCGGAGAACTAACTAAAATTTTTCTTAGAATATAGGCAGTAGGCATAAAAGTTTTTTAGAAATTTAGTTTCATATTGCACTTTGTGACGCTGCAAAAAGGACATTTTGGGGGAAATTACTTTGCAGATAAAAAAGAGAAGAAAAACAATGTTTCAAATAAAATACAGGCAACTGAAAAGTTTATGCTCTTTAGAATGCGTGGCTAAATTAATGAAAGTAATGGTCCCGTTCTCATAAAATAAACATTTCTCTCTTCCTTTACGAATGCCGAATATTTTTTGTTAATATGTAAATCAAAAAAAAAAAGGAAACAATGATTTTGTTTTGGTTTTCAGTGCGTGAGTGTGAATGCAACAAAACCGTGTTGAGGTCTAATTGGGGTGAAGGGGAGAAAAATTATAATTTTATTCACACTGCTATCACTGCTACAACCTAGACGACGGTAGAAAATGATTGCAATGTATATTTCTTTCTTTTATAATTTGTACAATTTTGTGCTCGATTGCAATGCAACACAAACTGCAGATTAAGACTGCAGGACTTAGATATTGGGAAACTTTAAAAACTTTATCAGACATAATAATGCTAAGTAGTCGTGCTCGTCAAGAATGTAAAATAATGAAACATGTGTCGCAATTGAATACCATTAATGTCTATACTCAGAGTTTTGGAATTTTAAATTGTTTCACTCATGTAAAATCTTTACGAAGCCTATGTTGCATCACATTGAGAGTTTTGAATCTTACTTTCATGTCTCAGAATATTTGACAAACTAAAAAAATATATAATCGAAAATATTGTATCTTTAAAAATAAACTGTCTCTTAAACTACATAGTTTGATGCGCTCTGAAATAAATGCAATGATTTTTAATTGAAAAACGTGAAAGCTGTGAGGGTTCTTTCATTGCTTTCTTGTCATGTGCTGAGCTTTTTGTTCTGATGGAGAGGCCCCATCGTAGGTTGAAATAGCTGTATGATGCATTTGTGTGATACTTACGTTGCCTTTTTCACTTATTTCATGCAATGATTATTATTCCTAGAAATTATAATTTTTTTCGTTCTTTTTTTATCAATGTTTTAACCTCAAAAATCAACGACAAACAAAGATAAATGCAAATGTTGTGTATTTTTAACACTATATTTTACATACACTTTGTGGCTGAGCAATATACATTGTTTCATTCAGTTTGACTCCAAAAAACGTCGACTAAACAGTTCGGCTAATTACTCATTGATTTAGAATAGTTCATAATGTACTCTTTGCATGCAAATAATTTTACGTATTAAACAGTTTGTTCAAGCTATTTTTCATATTCAATAAAAGTTATTTAGTTTAACGAGAAACTTACTTTAAAGGTTTGTATTCTTAACCTTCAGTTAATAAAAATGCTGAAGAAGAAAAATGTTCGAATCTAAATAATCTCAGACAATGCTGTGTCTACACTGTTCAAAATTCAGGAAGCATTTATGGTTAATTTAAAATATAGCGTTAACAGTACAGATAATTTTTACAGTAAATTGTACCGATAAAAAAATTGCGATTGCAGCGCCAATTGATCACCACGTGACTTACTGTGAGCTCCAGATGACACCCTATTTCCGCTCTCCTGATGTGTCTCATCTGGTACCGTGGATAGTAAAGCAGTGTGAAAAAAATGGGTCTTGGGTTCGATCCTTGTCTTTCGTATCTCGCGCATATTAATTCTCGCTTTCTCGTCCGTAAAATTTTACAATAAAAAATATTTTACGGAAAAGTTACTGGCAACATGGATGCCAGTAACTTCTACCGTAAAATTGCAGGAAAAATTTTAACAGTGTAGTTTTGTCAAGGAAGGAGCATGAAAGGAATCTCGTAAGAAAAGTGAATAAAATAAGCTTCTAAACTTCCCTGCTGTCAAAATTTTAAATCGCATGTGTGAATCCCCGCGTGGTAGATGAACAAAAGATGCAAATAAGGAAACCATTTTCTTTTTGTTTAGGACTTGTATCTAATTCCAGCAAAAATTTTTAAGGAATAATAACAGCCAACGCACTTCACTAAAAGGTCAGCCATTTTCGAAGCTGGAGTAAAATATTTGGCCCGCGTGTTAAGTTCATTTTCAATTACAATACTTGCTTCCTTTTCTAAGAAAAAAGTGATTAACAGATTAGTTTAACAAAAGATTGAATTTGTTTTTGTTTTTCTTCATTTTAATGTAGAGATAGACGTTTTTCAAAGATCACCTAATACATTTCCTTTCATTTAGTCTAACATGGTCTGTGTCATTGTTTGTTCAAGGTTTTAATTCGGTTATTCTCAACCGTTTAGCATTTGAGACATATTTTAAAATTATATCTTCCATCCCCCAATCCCCCCTCCTCGCCCAAAAATAGAGCTACATAAACAACAGTGCATGTTGAGCATTTTGATGTTAAAGCTACCCTACGGCCTGAAGTAAAAGTGTGCACCGAAACCATTTAAACTTTGTTTTTTAAACTAAATGATTACTTTTACAGCTCTTTTTATCTAGTATTATATTCCGTTGCTTTTTAATAGGCGTATCAAGTTACGAAATTTTGCGTCGTCTCCATGGAAACCGTACGAAAGAAAACAGTTCAACTCATTTTTTTTGTGCGCTGCTGTTGAGGCACTTCATTTATTTTATGTTTTTAGATTTAGGTTTACGCTTTTAATTATATAATCATGTCTCAGTTATTTTTACAAGTTTTCTCACAAATCTAGTGCTAAATAGTTTATTTTAGCAAGACCTACCATCATGAGTAACCGTTATATTCATACGTCAAAAAGAATTTTATTAACGTTGATTGGATAACAGTTTATGCACAAAGCAATTTTAATTCTTTGCATTTAAACATTGTTGCAAAAGTTAAGTGGGGAAAAGTGTGGAGAGTGGGAAATTAATATTTCTTTCATACGCCAGCTCTCGTTACAGGTATAGTTTAGTTCAAAATGTGTTTCCTCCCTCTAATACTCAGGCTTCCTCACATAGTCATCATCCCCTTCCCCTCAGGACACACCCGAAAGGTTGAGAATAGCTGTATTCACGACATTTATATTTCTACGATGTGTGTGTGTGTGTGTATATTTAAACACATCGGTAGATTATGCATTTTTACCTTTAATATAAAGGTGTGATTTTCAATGGTATGCTTCTACTTCTAGAAAGGAAAAAAAAACGCTAGTAGCAGCACGTTTATATCCAAATATAATTCATTTAAACACGTCTTGTAAGCATCAAAACCGTTAATTTAGCTTCGTATAACGTTTTGTCAGCCATACAGTAGAGTTACGGGAGTCAAATTTCACGGGATAGAAATAATCGAGATATAGAGGTTTTGAGCTATATAGGTTTTGATAAAAGTTACATAAATAAGTAATCGGAGCAAAGTTTAAGAGTTCTCTTGCATTGATAGTGTTCAACATTTATGATATGTTTTTTTTTTTTTTTAATTTTTTAATTTTTTTTTTTGTTGATTGCACGTTTTACAGCTTTTAATGGTTATATTAATAGAAACATTCTTCGCAACTTTAGAAGGATATAAACCCAGAGAATATGGGAAAACAATGACTCGAAAGTGAAACTCAAGAAGTATCACTGCTCAGCATTGTCCCGTTCAATGTTGATGGATTTGCTGGAAAGTTTGCTCTTTGTACGTAGAATTTTGCTTGAGCAACATGTCTGAAAAAAGACATGGATGGACTGCTAATATTAAGAAAAATGCATCTTGTCACCAAGTTTTAAATGATAAAGATCGCTGCAATTGAATTAAAAGAAGACAATGCAGTAGTCGAAATTCAAGATTTAGAGGTATTCTAGAAAAATCATTCGAGATAAACACGTAAACTAAATGATTACTTTTACAGCTCTTTTTATCTAGTATTATATTCCGTTGCTTTTTAATAGGCGTATCAAGTTACGAAATTTTGCGTCGTCTGCATGGAAACCGTACGAAAGAAAACAGTTCAACTCATTTTTTTTTTTTGTGCACTGTTGTTGAGGCACTTCATTTGTTTTATGTTTTTAGATTTAGGTTTACGCTTTTATTTATATAATTATGTCTCAGTTATTTTTACAAGTTTTCTCACAAATCTAGTGCTAAATAGTTTATTTTAGCAAGACCTACCATCATGAGTAACCGTTATATTCATACGTCAAAAAGAATTTTATTAACGTTGATTGAATAACAGTTTATGCACAAAGCAATTTTAATTCTTTGCATTTAACCATTGTTGCAAAAGTTAAGTGGGGAAAAGTGTGGAGAGTGGGAAATTAATATTTCTTTCATACGCCAGCTCTCGTTACAGGTATAGTTTAGTTCAAAATGTGTTTCCTCCCTCTAATACTCAGGCTTCCTCACATAGTCATCATCCCCCTCCCCTCAGGACACACCCGAAAGGTTGAGAATAGCTGTATTCACGACATTTATATTTCTACGATGTGTGTGTGTGTGTGTGTGTGTGTGTGTATATTTAAACACATCGGTTGATTATGCATTTTTACCTTTAATATAAAGGTGTGATTTTCAATGGTATGCTTCTACTTCTAGAAAGGAAAAAAAACGCTAGTAGCAGCACGTTTATATCCAAATATAATTCACTTAAACACGTCTTGTAAGCATTAAAACCGTTAATTTAGCTTCGTATAACGTTTTGTCAGCCATACAGTAGAGTCACGGGAGTCAAATTTCACGGGATAGAAATAATCTATATATAGAGGTTTTGAGCTATATAGGTTTTGATAAAAGTTACATAAATAAGTAATCGGAACAAAGTTTAAGAGTTCTCTTGCATTGATAGTGTTCAACATTTTGCAGTATGATATGTTTTTTTTTTTTTTTGATTGCACGTTTTACATCTTTTAATGATTATATTAATAGAAACATTCTTCGCAACTTTAGGAGGATATAAACCCAGAGAATATGGGAAAACAATGACTCGAAAGTGAAACTCAAGAAGTCTCACTGCTCAGCATTGTCCCGTTCAATGTTGATGGATTTGCTGGAAAGTTTGCTCTTTGTACGTAGAGTTTTGCTTGAGCAACATGTCTGAAAAAAGACATGGATGGACTGCTAATATTAAGAAAAATGCATCTTGTCACCAAGTTTTAAATGATATAGATCGCTGCAATTGAATTAAAAGAAGACAATGCAGTAGTCGAAATTCAAGATTTAGAGGTATTCTAGAAAAATCATTCGAGATAAACACGTAAAAAGACGTGGAATTAATACTACCCAAGTAGCACACTTCGTTTTTTAAAGTTTGTAAAATGGTTATTAACGCTGTAACAACCGCTTAAAAACGTTTATAAAACGTTTAAAGGTTATTTGTGCTACCTGGGTGTAAATGCATGGAAAAGGAAAAATTTTGTCATACACTGGTTTTCGAAATGGGCAGGTTTGTGATAAATATGTCCCACTGTATTTGAATCAGAAAAGAAAGAATTGTTAACCATTTAATTAAAAATTAACTGGAAAGTTAAACCAATTAGCGAGAAACTTAAAAAAAAAAAACCGACAGACGGTATGGTAACTTTTTTCTGCTGCATTGCACCATAAAATAAACAAAAAAACGAGACACATTTCCTAACTAGCGTAGTAGAAACATATAATGAACAAATAAAGTTATCCTTTACGCATATGTAAATCCAGTAAAACCTCTAAAAATCAATTAAAAGTATATACTTTTAAAACAGATTATGCAAAATCATTAAAATAACTTATTAATTATGCGTAAATTATGCAGTTCATCTTAACTATTATATAAAAAATCAGAAAATTATCTGACTAGTGATTTGTATTCAAGAAATGAATTGTTTGAGCTCAAAAAAAAAAAAAAAAAAAATCAAACACTACAAAAGGAAGAAAAAACATTACACAATTTTAAAAACGGAGTTACATAAGAGATATAAAATAATGAGTAGAATTACAGATCAGGTGTTACATAACGAACGATGAAAAAAAAATACGTTTACATTTCTTTATTTTTTTCTGTAAGAACATATTTATACGGGAAAGGCATATTACTTTTATTAAAAAATACTCGCTTCGTTTCAAAAGCTAAACTTGCAGGTTTTACTCAAAAATAAGAATTTTAATTTACATGGTCATGCTTAATGCTAATAAGTGTAAGAAAAAACACGGAATTTGCTAACAGAAAAATAGCCCTGAAGCAAAGAAAAGAGTAGGAAAAAAAACACGAAAATGTTGTTACACGCCGTTAATTCATGCGGGAAATGTAATGAGCTTATCCAGCAGTATATGTAAGCAAAAATGTCTTACATATTTAATATACATGACTGAAACGGATTATGTATAGTAATATATCTCAAAATAATGAAAATATTCCCTTCACTATTTTTAAAATAAAGATAAAATAAAGCTATAATATATTCAATGGACACTGATATTTGACATTCCGTATCAAAACAAAAAAAAAAAAAACTTATGTAATACACGTCATTCAAGATAAAATAAATATTTATAGAATAAAAAAGTTCTAAAACAGGACGGCCATTTTGAAAACGAACTGAATTTTAATTTGGGTTAATGTCAACGGTTGGGATTCAATTTCATATGAGATTGATTCTTGTTTCCTGCTAATTCACTAAATCCACATCTAAAACATGGACACTAACTAGAGCATTCGCAACTATATTTTAAGCTGAAAATGATTTTTTCGACATAATATACTATTCGCAAACCAGATGGTTTTAAAATGCGAATGTTTAAGCACATGCGGATTATTGAAAAAAAAAAACTGGTATGGACCCCACACTACTTCCTTTTACGTGTAAATTTCTTACTAGTTGCCTTAAGTGTTAAAAAAAGTGCTTGGAGTGAGCAAGGTAACAATTCAAATATTTACTCCCCTAATCTGCTACGAAACAATGCCAAAAATATTTTGCAGTGGTTAATTTTCTAAATATTGCTGATTTTAATATCATTCAGTGAATTTTTCGCAAAATATCGCCAATAGCGCAAAGTTGAACCAAAATTCAAAAAATAATTTTTTTCGCCCAATTTGTCGCCAACTTGGCGATATGTCGCCAAGTTGGCGTCAAACACTTGGCGACCAAAAGCTTGGCGACATATCGCCAAGTGGTCACGCCAATTCATATCACTTGAGTCTGCATTGAAATTAACACTGATTTACCCCAAAAAAAGGGGTAAAACACACCCTTGGGAACATTCAAATGCAACCACAAGAGGAGGTGCACAACTAGACCATCCTCAGAGCCTACATACCAAGCTAGAAGCTTCTACGACATATAGATTTTGAGTTATGCGACCCACATACATACGCACACACGTACATACAGACGTCACGAGAAAACTCGTCGTAATTAACTCGGGGGTGGTTGAAAAAAAAATTCGGCTGCTTATATGTTGGTAGGTACATATGCACGTGCTGACAGGTCAAAAAAACTAAGGAATTTTCATTCGGGGGTGAGCAAAATCGAAATTTAGACTCAAATTTGAGTGATTTTTACTTCCTTTTACGTAGTAAAGGAAGTATTGTGATCGCGAAAAAAAATCACTCAAATTTGAGTCTAAATTTTGATTTTGCTCACCCCCGAATGAATGTTCAGTAGTTTTCTCGACCTGTCAGCACGTGCATATGTACCTACCAGCATATAAGCAGCTGAAAAATAATTTTCAACCACCCCCGAGTTAATGACGACGAGTTTGCTCGTGACGTCTGTATGTACGTATGTGCGGATGTATGTGCGTATATGTCTCGCATAACTCAAAAACTATATGCCTTAGAAACTTTTAGCTTGGTATGTAGGCTCTGAGGATGGTCTAGTTGTGCAACTCCCCTTGTGGTTGCATTCGAATGTTCCCAAGTGGGTGTTTTACCCCTTTTTTGGGGTAAATCAGTGTTAATTTCAATGCAGACTCAAGTGATATGAATTGGCGCGACCACTTGGCGATATGTCGCCAAGCTTTTGGTCGCCAAGCTTTTGGTCGCCAAGTGTTTGACGCCAACTTGGCGACATATGAACAAATTGGCGAAAAAATTATTTTTTGAATTTGGGTTCAACTTGGCGCTATTGACGATATTTTGCGAAAAATTCACTGAATGATATTAAGATCAGCAATATTTAGAAAATTAACCATTGTAAAATATTTTTTGCATTGTTTCGTGACAGATTAGGGGAGCAAATATTTGAATTGTTACCTTGCTCACTCCAAGCACTTTTTTTTAACACTTAAGGCAACTACTAAAAAATTAACACGTAAAAGGAAGTAGTGTGGGGTCCATACCAGATTTTTTTTTTTTTTCGCGATCACAATGCTTCTTTTACTACGTAAAAGGAAGTAAAAACATTTCGTGAAATATAAATATATAATATTCAAGAAATATCTTTTAACGGACCGTGACTTTCCGGAAAAGATATACACCATTTGAGGATTTTTGAGCGTCCCAATCGTCTTCTTCGTGACTTATGTCAGGAAAGTAACTTTGGATATCTTTTTTTTTTATACAGAAGCCATCAGCTTTGACATACCAAGGCGCATAGTCGAAGCTGGTGGCTTTGACTGCTTACTATGCGCCTTGCCTCCTGACAAACACAGGACAGATTTACGGCACAGAGAGGATGAAATAACAACCATGGGCAGGACGGGACTAAAATAGTGAACCCGCGACCACTTGCCTTCGAGGAGAGGACTCTACCTCTAGGCCACCGTGGTCCCCCACGTGCGATATATCTCCCTATTTCTGGAGGCAGAGTACGCATCCGATATAGGAAGCAGGAGAGCGTATAGGCACTTTTTAGCCTACTTTCCCGTTAAAAATAAAAGAAAGACGAAAAAAGTATTAAAATTGGCTTAATGCATCTAAAAAATATCGCCAAGTCCAAAAAATATCGCCAAGTTAAAAAAAAATATCGCCAAGTCCAAAAAATATCGCCAAGTTAAAAAAATAAAAAGGTAAAATGAATATCGAAAAATTAAAAATTTGAAAGTAGGGTATTGAGATGGGGAATTTGTGTGTCGGTCTGTCGGTCGGTCGGTCTGTCTGTCCCCCCCCTAATAACTTTTGAATGAATATTCCGATTTGGACAAACTTTTTTTTGTTGGAAAGATCTCGGCGAGTACAGCTCATTCCCATATTTGATTTTTCGATTTGAACAATTTTTGGTTCAACTTTGAGCCGTTCAAACAACCTGTCCCGCAATGCTAACTTTTTAGTTAACAGTCCGATTTGAACAAACTTTTTTTTGTTCGAAAGATCTTTTCAAGGATACTTCATTCCTGTATCTACATTTTCGATTTGAGCACTTTTTCGTTCAACATTGAACCGTTCAAGCAACCTTTCCCCCCTAATAACTTTTGAATGAACATTCCGATTTGAACAAACTTTTTTTGTTGAATAGATCTCGGCGATTACAACTCATTCCCATACTTGATTTTTCGATTTGAACAATTTTGGTTCAACATTGAACCGTTCAAGCAACCTCCCCCCCCTAATAACTTTTGAATGAACATTCCGATTTGAACAAACTTTTTTCTGTTGGAAAGATTTCGGCGAGTACAACTCATTCCCATATTTGATTTTTCGATTTGAACAATTTTTGGTTCAACTTTGAACCGTTCAAGCAACCTCCCCCCCCCTAATAACTTTTGAATGAACATTCCGATTTGAAAAAACTTTTTTTTGTTGGAAAGATTTCGGCGAGTACAACTCATTCCCATATTTGATTTTTCGATTTGAACAATTTTTGGTTCAACTTTGAACCGTTCAAACAACCTGTCCCGCGATGCTAACTTTTGAGTGAACAGTCCGATTTCAACAAACTTTTTTTTGTTCGAAAGATCTGATCAAGGATACTTCATTCCCGTATTTACATTTCCGATTTGAACATTTTTTCGTTCAACATTGAACCGTTCAAGCAACATTTCCCCCTAATAACTTTTGAATGAACATTCCGATTTGAACAAACTTTTTTTGTTGGATAGATCTCGGCGATTACAACTCATTCCCATACTTGATTTTTCGATTTGAACAATTTTGGTTCAACATTGAACCGTTCAAGCAACCTTCCCCCCCCCCCCTAATAACTTTTGAATGAACATTCCGATTTGAACAAACTTTTTTTTGTTGGAAAGATTTCGGCGAGTACAACTCATTCCCATATTTGATTTTTCGATTTGAACAATTTTTGGTTCAACTTTAAACCGTTCAAACAACCTGTCCCGCGATGCTAACTTTTGAGTGAACAGTCCGATTTCAACAAACTTTTTTTTGTTCGAAAGATCTTATCAAGGATACTTCATTCCCGTATTTACATTTCCGATTTGAACAATTTTTCGTTCAACATTGAACCGCTCAAGCAAGCTGTCACCCCTAATAATTTTTTAGTGAACAGTCCTATTTAAATAAACTTTATTTTTTGTTCGAAGGATCTCAGCAAGGATACTTCATTACAGTATTTAAATTTTCAATTTGAACATTTTTTCGTTCAACATTGAACCGTTCAAGCAACCTTTCCCCACCTAATAACTTCTGAGTGAACCATCCGAATGAAATAAACTTTTTTTTGTTTGAAAGATCTCGGAGAGGTTCATTCCCTTATTTCGCTTTTTGGTTTGAACCTTTTTTCGTTCAATATTGAACCGTTCAGAAAAAAATTTAACATTAGCGCCTACGGGAAATTTAAGTTGAATGTTGATCCTTGAACTTAAAGTCGGATTTCTTTCAAACTAACTTTGTAAAAAAATGGTTTTGATAAATAATGTTTGTAAAGTACTTTTCTGAATAATCTTCTGTGAGGACTCTGATTCCGACTCCGACTCCACAAACATGGCGGAAATGCAGGCTCAGAAAAAAATGACTGACTGTGCAGACGATTTTTTGTTTATTTATTCATTTGTGTATTTTATTTATTACTATTATTTTTTTTTTTGGCAGACGATTTTTTTTTGTAACAAAAGTGTTTCATTCACGAGGGCATTTTATTTTTTATTTATATTTAACAACAGGCAACGGTTTAAAAGTGAAAATCGAGACATTTTATCGACGGACGAGTTTTTTTTCCTTTCTTTGATAAAATGTGTTTTGATGTACTTTGTACTTTTAATTTTTTTTTTTTTTTTTGAAAACGATTGAGGAATTTTTCTACGGAAGAACTGTAACAGTTACATTCTTTAAAAGGTGCGACAAAACTTCACTTATTTATTTATTTATTTTATGTCTCTATTTCATCTGATGAGAGGGGTATATTTTGCTTTTAGAAATCAGCTTTAAGTGCTAAAAAGGTATGTTTGACATAATGTTTAGTCTCAGATGATCAAGAGAATAATGATCAGATACTAGAATGCCGATGTCGATATACGGGAAAGTAGGCTCGTTTAGTTCTTGACAGAACTTCTTGTTTTTATTGTGCTCTTTGTAGTTTGTATTGTGTGTTTTTATTTTATATGTAATTTTTCTTTCATCCTTGCTGCCAGCCTAAGCACACTACGCTCAAATGTATTAATGAGCTCTAATGGTAAGGTTCGCAGGATACTCATGGGTGCAATACTGGCCAGTTGAAGATTCGTCGTGTAAATTCACGGTAATTTATGCACATTAAATGCGTAGTTTCCATTACAAATCTATGTTTCTCTAGTTGTTAGATCATTGAAATTTTGACACAAAATCTGTATCAAGAGTAATATCGGTTGGTGATTTCATCTATCAGGCCCTATCTAAATAAAGTAGAAATTCCAACCTACGGGGTTCGGGTTTAAACATCAGATGATCATTAGTGTCTCAAGTAGAACAGTACTACCTAGAGCTACTTTAGAATTCAGTTTTCCGAATGGTATTTCTTAACATTACCACCGAGACAATGTTGCATTCAGTCAGAGTTTAATATAAAAGACATGATGAGGTAAATGTTCATACTTAATTTTCAAAGCGATTGATGATATGAAACACCGATTGAATTTGGTTGATATACAAGTACCATATATATTTTATTTTCTAATATCAATGCTTGATCATTTTGTCTGTGATCAAAAGCTCAGTGATATAGTGTCACGATGCACTAATTTATGAAACTTCTTAACTTTGCATTAAATTTGACAACGATCTGTGACGAAAATATTTAAAAACTGTTCTGAAAGTTTGTAGAGTAATAAAATGTGTGTGGTTGGGTAAAAGTTGACCACACACAGACCGCGAAGTTTATACGTACTACTTTACACCGTTTTTAATAATGCAAAATACGTAGGGGAGAGTGGTAATGAATGGGCCACTTTTTGGTTTTGAATTTTTGTAATTTTTTCTAACACTTTGTTTTAACTCTAAATTGGTGTTTTAGTTACTTTACTTATCTAGCTATCTAAAAAAGTCATAAAAGTTGGATTAGCACCTGTCTATAATGAATTATAATGGAAAATAAAAATTTTGAAATTTGGCCCATTCAACCCCACCTATGGGGTTGCATGGGCCATCGAAGGTAATGAATGGGCCACTAGATGAATTCAATGAAAACATGTGGATTTAATCTTTTATTTGCTGAATATGACAAAATAAATGTGGCACTTGACATGATGATACAAAATCATACTGATTAAAAATTATATAAACATCGAAACTGATGCAATTAAAATAAAACTGATGCATACCAATTGTAGCAGAAAGATGACTAAATAATGAGAATGTAAGAAATAAACAACATCAAATATATATAAAAAAATGAGAGATAATACACACTATTATTTAACAAAATTTATATATTTCAAAAATAATATTAAAAATCACTTTCAAAAACTTCATTTCCATTTTCAAACTTGTCAAAATTCATTTTTTTGTTTAAATTTACTAGACATCGGGAATAAGAAATATCTAACTTAAGTTACCAAGAAAGAAAATGAAATTGTACTGTGAGGAATATAATATGAAGGAGAGAGGGGGGCTTTTTCAAGCCACGCACTGCGACCAGAGGTATATTGTACTATAGGAATATAATATAGATATGCAAATTATATTTAGAAGTTACTACAAACCTATTTTGACGACAGTAATCTTTATCTATGACAGTCAGTTGTGTTTCATATTAATGCGAAAATCCAAAGAAAAGGAAGAAAAACAATATTTAGGTGGCCCATTCATTACCATGACATAGTGGCCCATTCAGCCCCACCTATACTTTTGGAATACATTTAGGTTTTTTGAGTACATTGAATTTAGATAACATCAAAATACATCTTAAGATTAGTTTATAGATATGGAAAGACTAGCTTATACATATGTATGCAGTGAAATACTTGAGACATTTTAGCTAGGAAATGTTTTACTAAAATGGGAAAAACTTACTTTTCAGTCAGATTCTTGACCATGCCACTCTAGTTTAAAAATGGCTCAGCGCAAACGAATGAAAATTGGATGAGTTTAGTAGAACAAATAGCTACATCTATTGGTGGCATCAAAAAAAAATTCATGCAAATACTTTTTCATATTTTGTTAGTGGCCCATTCATCACCATGGCCCATTCATTACCACTCTCCCCTACATGTCCTTATACGTACATAAGCATGTAAGTGTATGCAAACATCAAAAAAAAAATTGATGAATAACTCGAAGATGGTCGAAATGGATATTTTGTTTGGGCTTACGTTTGCAGGTGCACATGTTGCTCCAGTCTAAAGGAAGGGGAAAAAAAACTAGTCATCATTCATTCGGGGGTGAATAAAATGAAACTTCTGATCGAAATTTGAGTGAAAAAAATTTTCGGAAAAAACTTCAGTACTTCTTTTACTTGGTTAGTCAAAGAAAGACATGCAACGAAATAAGAATTGCATCCAACATTAGAAGTTATAAAACTTCTGAAAAAGCATACAAGTATAGAAAATAATACTAGTAATTTATTCTTAATATTCATACTTTTTTCCTCGGAAGTAAAAATTATGCATGAGCGGAAGAGATAAACCAGACCAAAACCAGCATAAAGCAAAAGGATATAACTAAAAACAAAATTCACTGTAAAAAAAGATGAAATCTACAAGCTTGCAATATTCTTTTACAAAAAATAATGAACGTCTCTTATAGAACTGCGAATGGTAGAAAAAAATCGTATTTAAAATGTATCAAATGTTTTCCTTAATTTTAAGGTTTTTAGAAAAACAGCATTCAAAATTTTTAAATTTTGAGTAAGGTTAAAACATTAATATTTTTCTTTAAAACTTCTATTTGTCTATTCTGTTGCAAACAAAAGCCACATGATTCTGAAAAAATAAACTAATTGAAAAGCTGTGAAAAATTATGCTGCTTCGAGAGAAGATGTGCTCGTGGAAAGGGAACAAAAGATGCAAATAAAAAGGTAGTTTTTGTTCTAAAATATATTATTTTTGGAAAAAGAAAGTTGACTAACAAAAGAGATAAGTCGTTTACAAAGCAGATTAGAAATTGTCAAAGTGTAGATAAAATACAGAGTTAAGTCGCTTTTAATTAAAACAGTTTTAAAGTTTTTGTGAGCAAGGCCTTAACTTCAAGAAAAGTCTTCTTTTTTAAGCTGAAGAACTTTCAGGAAGAAATATAATGGAACTTTCAATGAATTGCCATATTTTAATATAAAAACACAAGTAAATACATGCATTTATAAATAAATGGGCATAGTGTCAAACCAGAGATTCCTCTAAGTATTGAGGCCCGTCATTTAGGGGGGTCAGGGGTTAATTGTCTCCTCCCTGACTCCTGGAAGTCACTGTATTTGTACATAAGTGGCCTGGTTTTTGCTATTTGTTTGGTAAATTTTGCATTGTGTATACTCCCCCCACCTCCCCGTGGAAAAATGCGAAATGACGGGCAAGTCCGCATTATACACCATCACTACTTGTATCTAAAAGTGCACCGACAAACGAAACGTATGAGACAGCAACGAAAAGTGTGCTAGTTCTAATGATATGCACGTCTACTGCCATGTATACAATTTTATGTTAATTCAAGTTTGTAAATAATGCAAATTATCTTTAAGTTTTATATAAAGATTGATATAATCTGCTAGATGAGTAATTTACAAGCTGCATGCGAGTGTCGTAGCCGTGATGGTTTGATCAGTGAGTAGCGGACTCATAACCGATGGTCCCGGGTTGGATCCCAACCGTTCGAGAGTCCTCCGTGTCTACTAACGTTCGCTGGGATCCGTAAAATACGCTTGTGGTCACAAGTTACCATGCAAAGCAATGCCTTTAGGGTACTTAAAATTAAAATTGTCACTACTAAAGCACAATTTCTCACTTTCTAAGACAACAATATGTTTATTTCTGATATTAATACAAAGAAAAATCTATAATAATAAAAAATTGAATGATGACATTTGAATACAAATTATGTTTTTCGTAATGACAAATTACGCTTTAGAAACACTCAGACGAGTGCTTCTCTCTCTCCCTCTCTGTGTGTGTATATATTTATTATGTATGTGTTTGTCTGTGTGTGTGTGTGTATGTGTAGGACATGTGGCTACCATCTTCTCCCCCCCTCCTCTTACGAAGACCATAACCACCTGAAATAGAGGAGACGCACCAGCAGGAGCAGGTAGATAGGCTGAACGTACACAGCTCTGAGTCTACCATCTTGTCCTGCACGGGCGCCAAGACAGCAGACCAGGGGCAGGTTGGTGAGAAACGTTTGCAGACTGACAATTTGAACAGTCCTTATTACGTCGAGCAAGAGAACATTTTAGAGTTGAAGGAACAGAGAAGGGTAAGACATCTGTTACAATTTTGTCATCCTCGTAGCAGGTACACTTCATTTAACAGCAGGCCCCAATGAACCAAAAGCAACAGTTTTTATCATTGGTTA